>JAGDQP010039529.1:0-17691 GCA_022664845.1 Lepisma saccharinum | reverse complement strand
TCTGAGATTTCTGGGTTGGATTCTTAGACTAAAATGTTGAAATTAGAAATTCACTCCAGTAGGACACAGACGCGTTTTGAATGTTAATTTTTGTTTTAATTCGTTGATTAACAGTTATTGGTTAAAACGTACGTTTAATTTTAATCATATTTCAACAAATGTTTGATACCCCAGTAGCATATTCATGTTGGTCGGTTATGTGACTCATATCGTTCCACATGCTAAATGCGGACGAGAGGTGCCTCGTTTGAGACCACGTCGATCAATGTGGGATCGACACCGATTATCGATATCACTAATTTACCTATTTTCTAAAACTATATTTTGCAAAGAATAAATCGATTTTTACGAACTTTTTTTCATAATGAATAAATTAAAATTAAAAATAGAGCATTCGTCATGGCATTATATCGATTCATGTCGTTAACCGATATCTATATTGATCAATGTCGGTCGATATGGGCAAACCTATGTTTATTCAAGCAATGGTATATCCCTCTGGTGATAAAGTATAAAACTTCATGCTGATGTCAACACGCGACCAGCTTTGTTTAGTGACAAAGTTATTCACAATTTAAGGATGTTAAAGTGCAGAAATAACATGTCCTTCGTGTAACAGAACACGAGAAGGACCCAAAAGATAGTGTTAAAATTGATTGTCTTTTTTCCAAGGATTCTTTGATCACTGTAAGTAAATAGACAAACCAACAAGATTTAAAGTAATATTAAGCTGGTTATCGTACACCGTCAGAACCGAGAGACATTTTACACTTTTGTTTCGTTTGTACGGTGGAAAGTAGCGTATTTTCTCAAGATAATGTGGTTGTTGAGATATTTTGATAAACTCTCGTATATATGGGTCAAAATTTTGGTTTCGGACGTACTCTATGTTCTTCATTTTATCAAATCAGTAAATTGTGCAAAGTTCTATTAAGATATATTAAAAATTGTGGATTTGAGATATTTTGACCAACCCTCGTATATATGTTTCAAAATTTTGGTTTCGTGCGTATTCTATGTTCTTCGTCTTGCCAAATTAGTAAATTGTGCAAAGTTTGTTGAGATATATTGAAAATTGTGAATTTGCGATATTTTGACCAACTCTCGTAAATCTGGATATTTTTTTGTTTCTGACGTACTCTATGTTCTTCATCTTGTGAAATTACTAAGTTGTGCGAAGTTTTGTTGAGATATGTTGAAAATTGTGGATTTGAGGTATTTTGGCCAACCCTCGTATATATAGATCAAATTTTTGTTTTGGACGTACTCTATGTTCTTCGTCTTGTCAAATTACTATGTTGTGCGAAGCTTTGTTGAGATATGTTGAAAATTGTGGATTTGAGATATTTTGAACAACCCTCGTATATATAGCTCAAATTTTGGTTTCGGACGTACTCTATGTTCTTCGCCTTGTCCAATTACTAAGTTGTGCGAAGTTCGTTGAGATATGTTGAAAATTGTGGATTTGAGATATTTTGAACAACCCTCGTATATATAGATCAAATTTTGTTTTTGGACGTACTCTATGTTCTTCGTCTTGTCAAATTACTACGTTGTGCTAAGTTGCGTTGAGATATGTTGAAAATTGTGAATTTACCTTATTCGTTCAACATCGTAGTTTCGTATATAGTCTATTCCAGTTCAAAGGTTTTTGTTAGATAACCCATTATTATTATTAGGTTAAATGGCAACACTGAACCTCCTTTAACCAGTTACAGGAAGATAAAGACAAAAATGTAATGTGATGAAGCAATTCGAGCAGGCACTCCGCTCGAACAGTTTGAGCGCTCGAAAATGTTTCGAGCGCTCGTAACCTATTCACGCTCGAAGTTGCTCGAAGTGGATTTTTGCCACTTCTCTCATGTTTCGAGCGTGACTGCTTTGGGCTTCGGATTTCGAGCGCTCGAAATCCGCTCGTTGCACAGCTCTATACATGAGATACATAAACTATACTCGATTAAATGGACGAATGCATGAATGAACTACTGAATAAACGAACACATCAATACTCCTTACATACTGTATCTGAATTACTTTGAACTACCCTTTCATAGACGCTTGATAGTTTATTAGGCGCAATTATACGTATGAATGAATGGCCTTTGACAGTGAGAAATTTCAATTTTATTTTTAGCCTTTAGATAAATGTATCTCAGGACGGGTATGGTTGAGGGAAGGAAGTAGACCAGGGTACCATATCGGCATTTGCCTCGCATGACTAATATATGTCAGGATGGCCGGCTGTTAGGATCGATCCCGCGACCTTTCGAATGCAAAGTCAACCTGTCTATACTAACTCAGCAACGACGCTAAAAAAAATCTATTGAACGAAAAAATATAATTATGAAAGTCTTGATATACAAATTAATTTTGAACATTCGTACACAACCTTCTTCTCTCTCTCTTCTTTTTTTTTTAAAAAAAAAGAGATGGTGGAGATCTTAGTGTCCTAAGAAATTGAAAAATTTCAAATCACCAGGAATAGACAATATTCCAGCCGAATTAATTAAAGCCGGAGGAACGGCACTAATCTAGAAACTACATAAATTGATAAGTGCTATATGGAGAAAGGAGGGGCTCCCAAAAGAATGGAAAACCTCAATAATAGTTCCAATTTACAAAAAAGGCGATAAATCGGACTGTAATAACTACCGCGGAATCTCGTTACTTCCAACCTGTTACAAGGTATTAAGTAATATTCTGTTAACACGCCTAAGTGTATACATAGATGAAATAATTGGAGATCAATGTGGATTTATTTTTTATAGAAGAAATAGATCCACGTTGGACCAGATTTTCGCCTTGAGATAAATTTTGGAATACAATGGGACGGTTCACCATCTATTCATTGATTTTAAGAAAGTATATGATTCTATCAAAAGGGAAAAGTTATACAGTATCCTGATACAATTTGGAATTCCGAAAAAATTGGTTCAACTAGTGAAGATGTGTCTCAGCGACCCCATAAGTCAGATAATTTCAAGATTCGCAACGGACTGAAGCAAGGCGATGCCTTGTCATCACTACTGCTTAACTTTGCGTTAGAATATGCGATTTTAAAAATTAAAGGTGGCAAAAAGGGACTATCATTAAATGGTTTGAATCAACTGTTCGTATACGCGGATGATGTAGATTTAATAGGGGACGATATAGATACATTGCAAAGTAATACGGATGTCTTAGTAGAAGCGTGCGATGAGATAGGTCTACAGGTAAACATAAATAAAACAAAATACATGATAACAAGCCGAAGCACAGGGAATGAAGGAGATAAAAACATAAGAATTAGGGATGAGGTCATAAAGAAAGTAAACAAATTTAAATACTTGGGAGCATGCGTAAGAAGCAAAAATGAAGTCACGGAAGAAATAAAAAAGTCGCTAATTATCGGGGAACGTATGTTTCTATTCAGTCCAAAAACTTCTAACATCGCAATTAATATCAAGGAAATTGAAATTGAGAATATACAGAACGGTTATTCTGCCGGTAATACTTTACGGTTGCGAAAGTTGGAGTACGACCCTAGCAGATGGGCATAAATTACGTGTATTTGAAAATAAGGTTTTGAGAAAGATATATGGGCCGAAAGGGGACGAGATGACTGGAGAATGGAGGAGACTGCATAGTGAAGAACTCCACGGACTGTACGATTCACCAGATGTAAAAAATAATGAAATCGTGACAACTAAGGTGGGCAGGTCATGTAGCTCGGATAGGGAAAAAACGAAGATTATATTCTATCCTGGTTGGAAGACCGGATGGAAGGAGACCATTGGGAAGACCGAGCCGTCGTTGGGAGGACAATATTAGAAGAGATCTTCGAGAAGTAGATGTTCGTGATGAAAACTGGCTTGATATTGCCCAGGATAAAATCCAATGGCGAACGTTTATTACTGCGGCGATGAACTTGGGAGTTCCATAAGACATAGAGTTAGTTAGTAGTCAAATATGTCATCTGGGTTTGAGTGTCCACTGTGTTACTTCTAAGAGCCAAACTTTTTTTTTTTTTCAGAAGTGGTTCTCATATGCTCAGACGTTTACGAACCCATGTTACAAGCAATAAGACTTCTCTACAATAGTAATGCAATGTTAGATGATATGTCGTAGTGGGAATCGAGTCCGGCCTTTCGCCGTTAATGTTTGGCAGCGCTTCTTGAAGGAAGACAGGACAATAAGACTAATTAAAGGATTGCCTATCGAATACTTTGGAGATTTCTGAAGCATTAGTAGGAATATTAATGATTAATATTATTACTATTATTTTTAAAAACTTTTGCACTTTACTGTGGGTTCAAATAGGAATAGTTAGAACTCACAATCCTCCCTCACTACACCCATTCCTAAGATCCAGTCCCCCTGAACAAATAGTTACAGTCGATGACTTCAGAGCATCACTGTGAAAGTAGGCATTTCAAGCATGCAATTCCTGCTGTCGACCATACAGATTCGTTTTCCTAGGGTTTAACTTAGTTCACCAGGCGATGACGTTTTGGTGCCTGGTCAAAGGTCCGGGCACATTCCAGTTCCCTATGTTCAGAAAAGTGCTCGCCGAGAGAAATAATCCCTTACACTTGTGACGTGCTTCAACATAGAAGTTATCATTCAAATAATCTTTATTATCACCAATAACGAAAAATAGCTTTCTTTCACAATAATTAGGCCTATATTTCTTAAAGATCTCTCGGTTAGATTGAGTACTAAAATAGCCCATAAAGCTAAATCCAAGTATGGTATTAGGCATGAATACATGCAAAAACGATCAGTTAACAACTAGACGAAATTATCACAAATTCTCAAATGTTTCATTTCAAACCTATGAAGAAAAAGCTCTTAAATCGTAAAGAAGCAATGAAAATTACGCAAACGGTTATAAAATTTCTTCAGCTTCTTTCTACTACAGAAATCAACTTTTGTGAGGTTATAGTCTAGCTACACATTAAAACTGCACAAAGCGATATTGTAGTCTTTGATGGTTGTAAGTCAATCTGACTTCAATACCATATATGTGCAGCTCTAGATGTTTGCATCTGTTCACGGAGTAGGAATGAAGGCTATAACTGACAGGAAGAAGAATTGTAAACTAAGATCATTGAGCTATTCTTTAACGATACTGGAATGCGCGATTAGTATCTAAGGCAAAACACAACAGAAACCTTGTTTACACATTTTCGATTTCATCCAAAATCGACCAAATTCCAGTTCTAGTTAAGTTTTTATGCTTGTTGTCGCTGCATGGTCCGTTTTTTATTTATGTACTTATTGAGCTATGCCCATGCTGGACTGCGCATATAATAAGACACATCTTATAAATACTCTTCACATTATTGTGAGTGACTCAAAACTTACGAGACCGATCGGCTATAGTTGAGTTAGTTGAGTGTTAACTTGACAATTGAAAAATCTTGGGATCGATCCAAGTTAGGGTTACCAACCGTCCGGTTTTTACTGTACATGTCCGACTTCTTAACCTTTATAGTAATGTCAGGCCGGCATTTGATATTTTCTTGAAAACATCCGACATTTTAAAAATAAAATGAGCAAGACATTGTTACACCTGGGCTTCCATTGTTTGTGTATTTTACGGTAAACTCGATGGTTACGAGTGGTAATTACTATATTTAGTAACTATTTAGTTGCTATTTAGTAACTCCTAGCAGGATGCGCGGCTGGTATTACTCTCGATATATTGCACTCGATTATTTTTCTAAGAAGCGGATGAACAATACATAGAAAAAAAATTTGTTTGTGATTAACAAAAAAGGAATGTTCAAGTAGGGCCCAAACAAAGTTTTATTTGTTTAAACAAAAGTTTGTTTAAACGAATTAGATTGGCACCAGTGAAGAAAAAACTACGATTGAACCGAGGAAACTTGAACACGGGTCAGCTAGTTAGCAGCTCGATGCTTTTTTTTACTTTTATTAATATTATACAAATAACCTGCTAAACAAACAACCAGTAACTAGTAGCGATATACATAAATTATACAATCAAAACCAAACATATTTTCTTAAACATATAATGCCCTATCATAATGAGCAAACCATTTAATTATGTTTTCAATAGCAAAATGAATAAGTTGTTCCCTTAAGAATTGCACATAATAACCTGGATCTGCTAAATAATCCTGTTGCAAAATAATATATAACGTTTTAATAGTTAACCAAAATAGAATTCTTTTCTTTGCCTTGGAAACACTGAAAGGGCTGGAAAACAAATAGTATGAACAATATGATAGTTAGAAAACTCTCCTCCCAAAATCCGATTCATAATTTTACAATATGGTCTCCAAATCGGATGACTGGCTTGGCAACCCAGCACTTGATGAACAGTGAATCTACTTGACCACATGTAGAACACCGTTCTTCTAAACTGGACTCTCTTTAAAACAAAACATCTTTTGTCGGCCAAATGTTATGTATAACTTGATAGGCCAAATTATGTAAAATGGGGTCTACTGAAAGCGCCACCATATTATTCCATATTACCGGCCATTGTTTATCTGGATTGTTTCGTTGTATTGCTGGTATATGTGGAGAAGCCAGATTCTTAAGATGAAAATATATTTGTCTAACTGACCATTGATCTAACGGAATTTGCGAAACTAGTGCATAAGCCATGTGTATAAGACTTTTGTTCAAATAGGGAACTAAAATTTTCCATTGTTGAATATATAAAGGTAATTGAAGGTCTGTTCTACGACACACTTCATTTAATATTTGCGTTGAAAAATGATTCTGGAAACTCACACAGTAATTGTATGAGTTAATAAGCGTTCCCTTGAATGCGTAAATCCTTCAAATGAAGCCCACCTTCATTATAGATAATTGGCAAATTTTTCTACGATTCTTTACTCGATAATTGTGCCAAAAAGTGTCCCTATCCTCATATATATCTTGGCATTTGTCTTTTGAGTTAACGGAAACAATTGTAATAAATAAGTACATTGGCTTAAGATATACACATTGAGAAACCTTGCCCGGGCCAACAATGTACCAAAACAATCTTTATACTGATGAACCCCTGCTGTTGCTTTTTGGATAAGAGTTTGTGAATTCAAGGCGATAGTTTGCGGAATAGTCTGTCTCCACCATACTCCTAAATACTTAAGAGAATATTCCAAATGGACGCAGTTCCCTAACTAATGTTTTATCCATAATTAATATTTGAGTTTTATGGGGGTTGATACGTATATTAGACATCTGTGAAAATTGTTTTAACACTGTTAATATAGGTTGAATTTCTTTGATATCCCACGTGATCCATAGTGCATCATCAACGTATACTATCGCTTTAAAATAAATGGAATTCAGACGAATTCCATTGAGTCCCTTTTTCACTGCATATACGAGAGGCATTAACGCAATATTAAACCAATATGGAACCAATGCGTCCCTTTGATCAAAGCTCCTTTCCATATTAAATTCTGTCATTAAAAATTTATTTATTTGTAACCGAATAGTTTGAACTTGACACAAATTATTTAATAATTGTACTATATTACCGGGAAAGTTTATACTTTTTAGTAGATCTAATAAATATTCTGTTTAAGGACGGGAATGCCTGCGTAAAATCTGTCGAATACAGCATGAAATTAGGTACAATATGGAGCTGATATGCTTGTATAAGTTCGCGTAGATTGGCTAACAGGACATGAATTGCTTTTGTGTTAGCTAACCCACCATGACTTTCCTCTAGTAAATCCGACATGAAGGGTTGTAGACGCAGCATAATAGTTTTTGATAATAATTTACAATCCATATTTAAGAGAGAAATTAAACGTGAATTATCTACTTTACGAGAGGATCCGTTTTTTTTCAATTGCAGCTACAAAATCCATACAGATCAAACGTGCCTGTCCAAATTGATTGAATAAGGTAGTTAACATGGGTAACAAAATGTTACTAAATTTATTATAAAAGCGTGGGACCACCTATCCATTCTCTGGGAAGGATCCGCCTTCATAAGTAATAACGTCTTGGAAATTTCTTGTTCAGTAAACGGTTGTGCTAAAATATTGTAAGGAGCATTTGTTAATTGAGGCAACTCCACCTGTGGTATCATAAAGTCATTCCATTGTATCAATTGTCGTTTGTAAAATTCTTTATACCGGTCTCGAATGGAAGAATACATTTTCCCCAATTACCATACAACCATTCTTATCAATAAAAGGATTTATCATTTGTCGATTGGCATTCTTTCTCTCGTTGATTGTGTCTTCATAAGTATGGCTTTCGAGAATTCCCACATGTTTAAGTTTGTCTTTTATAGAAATTCCACTATATAGTTGTGTATGAATTCTCCTAATATTCCTTTGAATGTTTTTAAATGTGGAAGGTAGTGTACATTTCCCTTCACTAATTCACTATATTGCCCTAATAATCCACAATAATGTTGTTGAGATATGCGTAGTTGTTCATTTTGCTGTTTACAAAATTGTATTGTCTCAAAATTCACTTTATTTTTAAACTGCAACCACCAATGTTGAATGTTAGTAGTATACCGGGATTGTCTAATATAATAATTCCATATATTAGAAATTAAAATTTCATAATCCGGTTTTAATACTATTCGCTCATTACGACGCCACACCGGCGAAACATGAAAATGCGTTTCAATATCACTGCGTAATTTCATAAACAGCACGAAACCGACAGCCACTCTGTATGAATACTCTGTATCTGTTTTCGTAATTGAGACGCGATGTAAATCAGTCGATCCCTGACGCCCCCCCGGGAATAATAATAAGTGGCTCCCATGTCTGCAGCATTTTGTATTTCCACACATCAATTAACTGAAAATCTAGTAAAAATTTACGCAATGTTAAACTAATATTCGATCCAGCTGTACTATCTTTTAAATTTCGAGTTGCATTCATATCACCAAGAATTATGACAATTATGCAACTTTTGAATTTTAGTTGCGAAAACGTTACAGAAATATTGGTAGCGTAATCTTCGCATATGCAATGTGGGCATAATAACTAATAAATGACAATTTATTAATCGTTAAAGAAATCATCCTTCCACTAGGAAGGAACATTAGCATAAACAAGGTCTTGACGCGTAAAAATACTCGTCCCGTTTTTGGAGTCACTGTCATAGTTATTGATAGTTTCGTAAAAGGGAATTTGCCATTTATAACTTGAACACTGTTGTATTGCAGCTACATGTATCGTTCGTTGACCTAGACACAGTATAAAGATGTCCACTTTTTCAGCATTATATGCATGACAGACCTTCAGGGTACTAATACCCAAATAGGTCGTTGTAAGCGTCCCCGCCATTAGCCACAATACTAAGATCGTTTTGAATCTCATAGTAGTACTGCACCAGTGATTATCTTGTAATTAGAAGAAAACGATACGTACCTGTACCAGAGCCAACAAAACATAAAAAACTTTTAAGATAGTTTACTTCCTTATTCACTACTTGGCACGGACTGCCCCAACAAATCTACACCTGGCTGACCCAATGTTTGTGATCTAGTTCTTCTGGTATTTTTATGCTCTTTGGTTTTAGGCCTTTTAGAAGCAATCTTTTTTTTTTACTAAAAATTGGCTTTCAAGTACTTTGTAATCAATTTTACCACTTTTTACATGTTTGCCTTTTAACAACTCTGATTCTTCTTCTGACGACTCCGCGGACGATATTTCACTTGAAGAAGGGGGACAGAAAATCCCCCAAGATCATGGAACTGGTCACTAATTACCACTCCGGATGAATTACTTTGCCCATCTACTAAAGGTAAATCTTCCTCTTCTACATGAAGCTCTGACGTTGGCTTTTGATTTTGCAAAACATCAATAACGCCACTATCACACTCTTGTTTCCTTCCGAAACAGTATTATTCGCTCGCACCTTTCCATCAATCGAAACACTATCTGACATAGGGTATAAATGTTCGTTCAAACCAGTCTGAGCTCGTTACTCACACTCGGTTTATCGTATCTAACAGCTGACGCGTATGAAGGTCACGTTGTTCATTAACCCCGTCCAGACTGGAATCAGGGTTGCCACTAGTCTCTAATTGTCCTGGCTGTTCATTACCGTACCCAAGGGATTATAATGTTCTCCAATAAATGGGGGAACTTCTGATGGAAGTTCCGAAGTATTCTGTTTGACGAGGTTGAAGAGGCGTTTCTACGCCTCCACTTATTGTAGTATTTCCTTGTATGCGAGTTTGAATTTTAAAGTTTTTGATCGTCAAAAAATTGGAATGTTTCGTTCTAAATGAGAAAAATAAACTAGACGTTTCCCCGTATAAACGGGAAATGGAAAAGAATATGCTGGATACTTAATTTGCAACACTCGTGTCACTTTACCATATGAGTTAGAAGTTTGTTTAATCAATTCGTCACTCAGTTCCTAGGGGACCACCCAAACGGATAACACTATCGTTTCTTGTTCGTCTATGGATACTGGTAATGTGAATCTTTCAAACTATTAAACTTTCTACCTTGGCTTTTATGTAATTACAACTGAATAGATCCAGGACATGTATGGTTCCGTAGCGATATAGGTAGCATATCAGACTACAAAATACTAGGACCTCAGTTCTGTTCCTGGTCGGCGTTGTTATATTTTTATTCAGTGCTCGCAGTTTAATTCGTTTAAACAAAGTTTTGTTTAGTCATTTTACAACATTTAATTCCAACATTTTACATTTTTTTCTGTGTAGTTGCTGTGTTTTCCTTTTCTGTTTATGTATTTCATGACTTGATCCTGCCAATAAAAATGTTCATGCCTGTGACTTTTGTCCTGTATTTGACAGTTTCCAGTTCGTAATCCTAATAATCTCAGTGGGCGTCTATCCTCCCTAAGTTTTTTCCCATGCTTTATATTAACTTGTGACACCATGGTAAAATCGGGATGCTGCCCTTAAAATTAGGCGCTGGTCAAATTTCTTCCAACATTCTCTCGCTACCCAATCCCGTCCCATGACAAAGTTCCCTAAAGACCTTCAAACTCAAATTGAAAGAATTGACATAAATAAATAAGGGACACACCGTGACAATAAGCATAAAGATATTAATTAAAATTGAAGACCTGAATTGTAAAACATCCCAAGTCCACCAGAGTATTTTTTTCAGGTGGAACAAAAAGCAGTCCAAGGTCTTGGTATGTTACTCTATAAAGCTTAAATCATTCTGAATTAAAACGGATTTCTGTGGTGGGATTAGGATGTATATTTATACAAGTGGATAGCCCTTGGGTCATAGATACCGAAGAACACAAAAAATGCAAATACGAAAATGTCGACTTGGAATGTTTTGAAATTCAGGCCTTCGATTGAAAGCTTGATATTTGGATTGAACTGGAAGTGGACAAAGTAAGTTAACTGTTTATATTTGTGTCTGCCTTCACGTCCTAGTTGGATTTGTAATGCAGTCTAGCGCTCCAGTGTCTCACAGTAAAGCTCATTGGCTAAAATAAAAAGAAAAGCGACATTGGTGAATGGAGTAGATAAAATTTGCTTTGAAAATTCCAGTGGCGTAGGTAAGAGGGGGATATGGGGGATATATCTCCCTTGACTTCAACTATATGAAATTGGGAAGAGAGTATTTCCGCAAGAAATAGAATTAAGTTATGTTTGGAAGCATATAACTTAGTTAAAAAATAAAATTAATTGTAAGGATGTCGAATTGCCAGGAGGGATACCGGGGATTTTCCCTGGTGCGTGAGGATTTCATCCCCGGTTGTTGATTCCGAATATCATTCCAACCAGGGATAAAATCTTTGTATTTCTATCCAAACAGGTAGTATGTTGAAAGTTACCAGCTATAGTTTTAGTATCCCCCTCTCCTTCGTAATTTACAACAAATCGAACACTGGTAAGGACGATAACAGCACTAAGATTTATGTCCGTGTCGATATAATTGTTTTTTTATTCTAAATAGATAAAGGATCGTATTGTACATTCTGCGTTGTAGTTTTAGAATTAGGCGAATGTAGTAAATAACCTTCGGGACAACCAGTAAAATAAAAATTCAAAAACTTGAAAAAAAAAAAACAGAATAAACGTTTAGACAAGAGCTTTCTGTGACAATCATATCGATAGTGCCTGTGAAAAAGACGATTTCAAGAGAGTAATGAAAAATATGGTAATTCATATTACCGATAGTGTCAACGAGGGCGTGTCAACGATGTTGTGTGTAAAATATTAGGTGCCATTGGCCAGTGGTTGAAGAAAAATTGATGATACAATAGTCACAGTCTTGTCTGTGGAGAGTGATATAAAAGTACTGAAATAGCATTTTAGTTTTAAGTTGCTGAAAGAAATGGAAAGCAAATACACAGTAATGGGTACTGGGTGGAAGGCTCTTCCTTGTGGAGGGTATATTTTTCATGGCTGCCATCTTGAAGTCCGCCATATTGAATCTCGATTGATTTTCGTAAATAGGAAGGGGATCGTGTAATATGTCATTCTGGGCTAGAATTTTACGAGAAATACGTTTCTGAAGTCCGTTTCGTCGTAAATGTAATATTGTGAGAGATAAGAGTATGTGACGCTAGTATGGGGTAATGATACAATAGCCTAGAAACACATATTTCTTCTCGAAGTACCGACGGAAGTGAAACGCAAATGCATACAAATTGTTCCTGCCTATCGATATGGATTTATACGCATTTGACATTTATGACAAAACTGACTTCAAAAACGTATTTCCCATAAAATTCTAGCCCAGAATGAGATACTACACGACCCCATTCCCATTAAAAAAAATCAATCGAGATTCAATATGGCGGACCTCAAGATGAGGGACATGAAGAATATACCCTCCGTAAGGTAGCGCCTTCCACCCGGTACCCATTACTATGTTTCTGCTTTCCATTTGTTTCAGCAATTTAAGAGTTTAATGGTATTCAAAACTTTTATATCACTGTCGAACCTTACTATTGTATCAGCATATCTCCCAAACCAATTGGGCTCGAGTTGTCAAAATTTGAATGCGCACATGTTTGATATCGTAATCATGACGCAGGGGAGAACAATCATAACTTTGTTCTTCCCCATCAGTATGTCTGCTTGTTAGTATTCGTGTGCAATTCTACGGATTCTAACCAATTTTCCCAGTGTCTCTTGTGACTGAGTATAGCGACATTCAGCTTCAGTGTCATTTGACCGTCTGTCACCGTAGTGCGCTGCATTAAGTGTAAACTAGCGCCAGATATTCATAAGTGGTGTACCAAAAACAATGACATTCAAACTTTTTCCGCCGATTTCTCTTCAACCACTGGCCAATGGCACCTAATATTTTACACACAAACTCAAACCTAGCGTAATAGGTTTAGGAGATAGGCAAATTCTTGTCTGATTTTGTTCAACCCGCATCCACATCTACTCCAGAGACGATATTTTATACTCTGAAACGAATAAATATATCCTTGAAATTTTTTTAATTTCATATGTGACTAAAGGTAAATAAATACTGGTCGAGAAGCTTTTCGTTCTTGACAAAATCCAACTTGAAATTTGAAATATGGCTAAATTTATGTTAGAATTATAACTGAACTAAGCAAACTACAAGGATATAATCAATGCATGTATATTTTTCGCGCATGATTATACTGGTCTAAATTTAAAGAAAGAAGCCTGGAAAGGTAATTTTAAAATGTTGTTGGGTTGGGTTGCATGATTGCCAAGGATATGATTTTGTAAATATCCCCTCCATTGAGAAATTCCTATCTACGCTAGTGGAAAAGTCTGTCGCAGAACACTAAATGATGATAATAATGACAAAGAAGATGATGGTGATAAAAAGAAAAGAAAAGGTCTGAAAAGTTAGGGCATAAAGTTAGTAGTAATTTAAGACTTTTTACAAAACAACAGTAGTCAATTCAGATTTGTTCATAAGAGCAGGAAAAAATTTCCAAATTCCATGTTTAGCTGAAATTCATTACATTTCTGATATAATGAACAGATTATTTTAGAAATGTAGTGAAATTCAGTCAAAATTATGGAATTTGGAAGGTTTTATTCTTGCTTTATTAAAAAATAAAGTAACTATTGTTGTTTTTGTAAAAAAGAAATCAATTAATTTAGAGAATATGGAAACTATAATATTATTGTTTGGGAACACTTTAGATACTGCTTCAGAATATTGGAAATAGTGAGTTTCACGTTAGATTAGTTTTTCTTTTGGTTATCTGAAATTAAATTAATTGCCTTACGCTGTTATTAATTAAATTTAATTACAGTAATTGCTCGGATCGGTTCGAAATCCCTGTTCCAATAAGAGTGATTTCTCATTCGGGGATTATCTAAAGCTCATCCATTATTTGTATTAGCAGTATTCTATAACATAAAGAAAAAGTTACTGGGGATCTAATTCTGGTTAGTTAATTTATATCTAGTGTCAAAAACAAAATATATACTTTGTAAAACTTATCATGATATAGATGAGTTTCTCACTCACATTCATTTCTTCTTTTCAGCATGAAATGAGCAGATCAGGGGTGCCGTGTACCAGTGTGAGTTCCAAACAGCAACTAAATTAATTCAAATTTTATAGCTTGCTCTTGCCTTTGCCTGCTCTTGCCTGGTCTTGCTTTATGTCCAATTAAGTTGAATGAAATTACCTTATTTATTCATTCTTTGTGGGCCTTTAAAAATTAAAATAGTTATCATGGATACTAGAACATTGTTGTTACTAGATTCCAATAAGCATGTGTTTTTCTCATTAATTGTTCAACATTAAATCTCGGAATGGAAATATCAAGACTGGAAGATAAAAAAATAGAAAGGGCTTCATGTATTTGGGAATTAATATATGAGAGGATATGAAATGTGGAAAATAGACCAAGGCGATAATAGCGATGGTATAACAGAAGGAAAATCCCTCCTGCGGTTCGATGAACAAACAGTTGAAAAAGAGACTAATTATGTTTTGTATCGAGTATAGTAAGGTGTGGGGAGAAAAATCGTGCACAACTTATCGCACTTAGCCACATGAATAAAACACATAATCAACGATGGTCATTAAAACGTGCACACTTGAAGATGCGAACGGTACCCAGTTTGTGTTGGTTAGCGCTGCGTAATGTACAAAGAATGGAAATTGATATGCAATAGTTGAACAGGAAAATTTGGAGCGGCATCCTTTTCACAGTAAGATAGATATTGTGAAATATTTTGTTAAAGAAGAATACGGCCGAAGTTGGGTATACAAGACTCCGACGAAGATAGTAAATGGATAGGGAGTGAGGAGTAAGCCAGGATCTGCTCACCCGAGGAAGAAATTTGACAGAAATGAGAAGCGAGCTTTACAAAGGTCCCCGCACACGAAATTTCGCGTCAGCTACACACTTTGGACACAGAATAAAATCAAAAGCAGTAGGTATCGACAAAATTCCCATTACCTTCATTTAAAAAATCATTCCCTTAATACTCTTGCCAATAACTAATATGTTTTATCTCTCGATAATGTCAAATACGTTTCCCGCTGCATGGAAGGTAGCACAGGTTATTGCATTTTCAAAAACTAAAGAAATCCTAAATGCAGACGATTTACGACCCATAAGTATTTTACCCAGTCTCGCGAAAGCTTTTGAATATATTATGAGCGATGAAATCCGCAGATATTTAACAAAATACTCATTATTGGATCTATTTCAGTCAGGTTTTCGTAAAAATTATAGTACCCTCACCGCCCTAGTACACATAATTGACGAGATCCGAATGGCCCTAGATGCGAGGTAAACTTTACCATTCTCAATCTTTTGGATTTTTCTAAAGCGTTTCAGCCTATCGTACATAAAACTCTTCTTTCTAAATTATCATCTCTCTTCAACTTCTCTGTGCATGCTGTTCAATGGGTGCAAAACTATCTTCAAGGACGCCAACAATTTGTAAGACTTTCTGGTTCACAATCATCTTTGCATAATCTCTCAAGAGGAGTCCCACAGGGGACAGTTCTCGGGCCACTCCTGTTTTGTTTATATATAAATGGCCTTCCTAATGCACTGAAATATGAACACCATCTATACACAGACGATTCCCAAATGTATACGTCATACGATCCGCGTGGATTGACAGCGACCATTGATAGTATAAACGATGATCTTGCTAGAATTATGGTTTGGGCAGAAATAATTGGACTCAGTATCAACCCGCTAAAATCTCAATGTATCATTTTCTCTTCAAAGAGAGCAACATCACTTCCTGACTATTCTATCATCCCCAATATTACTGTAAATAACACGACCATTGTCCTCCACGGTAAACAACCTTGGTCTCACACTAGACAGGCACCTAGAGTGAAAGGATCATCTTAATAAGGTTTGCAGAAAAGAGTTCTGGTCACTGCACTCTCTGGCTAGGTTAAAAAAATATCCTTCCAACAACAATTAAAATAACTTTGGCACAAGCACTTATTTTTCCACATATTGATTACTGTGAGGTAGTACTTTCCGACATTAGCGATGAGCTGGCTCATCGCCTTCAGAGGATTCAGAATTCATATTTAAGATTTATCTTTAACCTGAAATATTCTAACAATTTAAAATCTTTCTATCAAAAGCTATCCTTTCTAAAATTAGATGAGCGACGAGCTTCGCACACAGCAGTACTACTATTTAAAACAATGCTCACTAAAAATCCCAGTTATATTTTTCAGCATTTTCAATCTCTTAATGCCCGTCATGGACACAATACAAAATCAGGAGCTAACATGTTATTATCTGTCCCCCAACACAACTCTAACTTCTTTAACAAATCCATCACAGTTACCTCTACTCGCATTTGGAACAGCCTACCCGATTATGTTAAGGGAATTGTATTCTGCTAGTATTTTGTTTCTGAGACGCTAGATGGAATTAGCATCGACCACGGTCGCTTGCCTGGTGGGGATTCTCGGAACTTTTTCTCTTCTCTCAAATAGTGTTTAGCGCCAAAACTGGCCAATGTTGCTAAACGAATATAAGAAGAAGTATTTTGTAAGAAGACTCATAAATTACTACCAGATGTTCGGAAAAGTGGAGGGAGATGGGATGACATTTTACGGCCGCGGACTCCTTCTTCCTTCCTTAGTTGTTTCGTCTCGTGTCTTGAGCCGAAATCTATCTGTTGTCCACAAACTGTTAGCAATTTATTTTGCTTTTATCCTGATGAGTGTGTGCTCAGAAAAGCGTACAAAATAAACAATTCAAATAATTTTTACAATTTCTCGTTCATCGACAGTGAAACCCCTAAGTGTTTGTGTGTGTGTGTTTCTTATTACTTTTAGGTAGATTTCCAAGAAACATCTACTTATTGAGATCGGTACCATGTATATATGTATAAATATCTATGCATATATATTTACACGCTAGCGGCCACAAGTTTGAAGATATTTGAAACAAATTTTATTATGTTATTTCTAGGCTTAATAGCTCGACTAAGTTCGTTAATGAGCAAAATCGGCCCAAGGGGGTGGTCGGGGTAGGGGGTTGAAATTTTGAAAAAAAATATATATCTGCCCCTATGGAGTTTAGAGGGAAACTTTGTCTGCATAAATTTTATAGTACTCCCTATGAAGTTTACGGTGACAGCAACGATTCAGGGGTTGTGGGGTTAGGAGTGAGAATGGGCTTGAAAATTCGAAATTTAAAAAAAAAAACGTCTTGTGGGGTATCGTTGAAAAGCTCTTCATTATTATTAATCTATAAATCAATGACTAGTTTCTCGCTAGCGCTCATATAAGGCGTGATTTG
>JAGDQP010039528.1:0-17692 GCA_022664845.1 Lepisma saccharinum | reverse complement strand
TCTAGGCTAGACCCAAGAGCCGAACCATGGCATTTTATGAAGGAATATGCCCCCTCTATTCCCCCCAAATATGGAGTGATAATTTTTCGAAAATTATTTTCGTTATTAGGGATACATGTAGACTTAATGTTGTAAATTTTGTACGATTCGGACAAATTTTTGATGGTTTGCCCACCTAGCCCCCCCTTGTGTGTGTAAATATAAAATAGTATTTTTTTGGTTTTTCATCGTAGGCCAAAGGGCTATGGATCCTGCAAGTTTGGTTCCAATCCTTCCAGTCTTTCTAGGCTAGACCCAAGAGCCGAACCCTAACCAAGAACCGTGCTTTGCCCGACTTAAAATTGGGTGACCGGCTCAAGCCGGGTCCCAGGCACAGACCCGGTAACCCGGTCCAAAACTTGACTAAGTGACCCGTTTCAGCTCTGACTAGAATAAGTAAACAGTTCTAGTTGTCCGGGTTGGAAGGGCGACTTTTACAGGCGAAAAAAAGACAGACAAACTCTCACACGCGAAAATTGTGATAGTTTAAAAAAAAACCACTAATACATCATATCGAAAAAAAAAAAGAAAATACGCAGACCTAAACTCACAAGCTGCTGATGCTATTCATATCTAATCACTATGATTAGAATGAACATTATTTTGCGTTTTTTTTTTCAAAACGCTTTGCATTTTGTAACGACACTACATTTGCCAATATGATGTTGTTGGGTGTTTTAAAGAGCAAATATCGTAACAATTTTAAGTATGACAATGCTAGTCTTTTCTAAAGCAACTTCCTTGAACTCACATGTCCTTTCACATTACACTACCTAAGAGGTTGATAAAATTAGAGTTACATTAAAGAATTAGTAGCTGCAATTATCTTACTTGAAAGAGACTTCCGTACACTAGTTGTATTTTTTTTTTTAACTCAAAAGAAGCTCATAATATTGAACTTTTAGGAGAGCCGAGCATGAATGCTAAACAGAAACTCTTAATAAATGCAGTTAGTCTAACTACGTACTGTACTCGTTGTATAAATTCTTTAATTACCGTCTTCAGGGGTGACAATGGGCACCGGAGTGCCTATGGTCATTCCACTTGGAAAATGTTTTTAAGTGGAATTATGAAGCACAGAACAAAACTTATCTGGAAATAACTGTATCACTCGAATCAGTGGTTATTGTAAATTGAAATTATAATAGGAAAAACAACAGTGCTTGAAGTGGGAATAAATTAAGGACGCTGCACATTTTGATGAAAAAGGTTTCCACCAGAAAGTATTTTTGGTAAGTGTATGATAGAATTACCTTAAAAATGTGTTATTGTTTTTTTTTTTTGGGGGGGGGGGGGATGAATGTTGGTTTCAGAATAGACATAGTGACACTCAACTACTAATAGCCACTTACAAGACATAAAATATTCTACGAATGGATGAGTTATCGTTAAAAAAAAAAGTGTTACTATGGTCATAGGCAAAATTCGGTGTTAAGAGGGCTCCTCGCTCCAACCCTCCCAATTTTAACATTTTTCAAAATATTTCAAAAAACTAAGAATATTATCAAAAATATAAATTCATAGCGCACTAGAACTTACTAATTACTATCGAATGCAATAGACAGTGATCTCGAGATCGTGTCCATTGACGAGTGATACGTTTTCAAAGATGATGACGTCATTATTTACTTGACGTCGTCTGAGCACTCATCAATCGACAAGATTTCGAGATCGCTGTCCATTGCATTTCATAGTAATTTGTAAGTTCTAGTGCGCTATGAATTTATATTTTTGATAGCACTCTTAGTTTTTTAAATATTTTGAAAAATGTTAAAAGTGGGGGGACTGGAGCGAGGAGCCCTTTTAAGGAGTGATGTGTATGTGGTATCAAGATATTGATGTTAATACTTATCCCGAAAGCAATTTTCATGTGACTGAAAACATTTACTTGTGTTTGTATTCAGTTTTAAGGATATTATGTTTACTAAGGACATCAGTAACCTGTACACAGTATAATTAAGGCTTTTGTGTGTGTGTGTGTGTGTGTGTGTGCAAACTGTGAATAGCCAAAACGTTAGTTTTATTATTATTATTATATATTGATCCCATAGTTTGCAATGAATGTCGTAACACTACTATATTTTAGTAAGTAAAATTAAACTGATATAGCAATCAATGGTTACTATACAACGAAAGTGCAGCGTTACACGTATATTACACATACCGGTATATGCATACTTTGTTTGCAGCCTGGTCATTAGAGACTCCATTGCATTACACCAGCATATATTCTATTGTATGCCGTGAATTAAAAAAAAAGGAAAATTTTTAAAAATCTTTTCTACCTCCTTCTAGATGTTCCAAATTGCATACTATCGTGATAGATATTAATAATAGTTGCATTGAAGGGGGGAAATACGCTAAAGTTTCCTGCGAAAGGAGAAGGAAAAAGAAAACTTTTCGGAGTAATATTTTTAAAATACTAGGCTGAGGGGGAAGACAATGAATATTATTGGTTTTCGGTTCAACGTACAGAAAATATGTCTTTTTGAATTGCGGGACCAATATTTAGTGCTCTGAAACAGATCAGCTCAGGCTCACTCGGGTCACGGAGTGGGTCGAGTCACTCACTCGGGTCGCGTCGGGTCAGATCCAGTGGGGTCATAGGTCGAGTCAACCCCAATGACGAAAGGGAATGGGAGTACACAGAAAAACCCACGCACAGGGTGTTTGTCCAACACAAAGCTCACATGGCACGAGCCGGGATCGAACCAGGAACTAAGCCTCATAACACCGCTCTTCGGGTACACTTCCAATGACACTCATCTCCTTCCATATATGCCATCTAAATAACGTATATGTGAGAGTTGCACAAGGATATGTTACTTAAGATCAAATCAATGGTTGCAGACAGTCAAAACATTCGACACCAGACACAACCAACAACAGTCTTCTTCTGGTCAAGTGAAGTAGATTTACAACGTAGGAGGCCGATTTGTCCAATGGTGTTGTCTTGTATAACGATCAGATCGATATATTCTAAGATTTACTTTTAAGATAACGGATAACAATATCAAGTAGTCTAATCACATCATGCCTGTTTATGCGAAATTTTGCACATGTCTTTCAATCACAATACTTATTTAAGAAAAGTTTGACCTGAACTTCGCTCTTCCAAAAACAGAAACAACTACCCTCTTCTTTAATATTTACCTGTTTATATGAAGTTTACTTATTTACTTTTAGAGGAAAATACTCTCTTCAACTTGTCAAGCTAAGTACTTGACCTTTTTGAAATATTCCAGCAGAGCGAAAGCATTTATTTACCTCAATCAAAGCAACTATATATAACCCAAGGCTTATTCTTCGGTTGAAAGCAAAGAAGGTTATAATTTTTATTCATGATACTAGTAACAGGCGTTCAAGGAAATTATTTTTTCCGTTATCTACTCTTAATAAAGGAGTCGTCATAGCATTATTTTAGGGTCACGTTATAATAAAAATAATAAGCTCATATTTAAAAGGTGTGAGGCACCGTAAAAACTGCGCTACACGAGCTCCACCTAGATAATCAGGAACAAAGAGTTTTTCTTTTTTATAATTTTGCAATTTTTTTTAAGGAGATGTCGTTTCATGAGGCGCCAAGAGTTTTCTTTTAAAAGCGACAGTTGATTTATCTCATACTCAACAAGGGACCGCCCTTTGTAGAAAGGAATAAACTTAGTCCTAAAAAAGACCTTGGGATGGCTTTTAAAGGATGTGTAATTCATAATACTTGACTTTAGAGGAGAAAATTAGGTGTGCCAAATGACGCCAAATAAAAATGAACACAGCTGATTCTTTTTACATTGATAGAGTTAAATCAATGTTGCTAACTCAGGCTTTAAAAAAGAATATCGTATTATTTTTCTTCTGTCTTCTGCATATTGATTGCAATATCTAACCTGATTATTCATTAATATTAAACTTAATGGTTATTAACTTTTAACATAAGAAGAAAGAAACGATAGCATAATGACACAAGTAACTAACGCTATAACGTTAGTATACACTGTAAAAAAAAATGTTTTATATTTTAAAACTGACATTTCTTGCATCCCAAATGAGTCTACTTGTCCTTACTTTTCTACACATTTAAAATGTGCAAAGTAAACTTCTTTTTAAAATTTCTTTACAGTTCCGAGTCTATGAAGGAGGGATTTTACTAGCTTGGGAAAAAAATGTTTAAAAAGTTGGTGAGGGAGAAACTAAATTACCACTCACCTTTATCGTTATATATTGACGAATTTCGATATTTCATCCGTAGTACTTAACTATGGAAGATAAGGAGAAGCCTGGAAAACCTCAGAATGGCTGGCAGCAAGGTTCGAACTTACCTTGCCTCCCCAGTACCGTCCCGATGTTGTTTCCTATTCCCGAAGGCAGGCATATGACACGAAGAACCCTAGACAGTGTGAACTGACGTTGGTTTACCATTGCCTTTCATCGAATATGGATGGAATCTTCCATACGTCTTAATGATGGAATCTTCAGTTTAAAGTGGGCTTCGAATAACCCATGAATTCTTTTGAATACAAGACAGCAAGCGTTACCACTCACCCACCGGGGAAACAAATTCGAAAATAGATAAAAAAAAAAGCTTTATTTTTAAAAACTAGTAAAATAAAGCGCGGAATCATCCGACATCACACCAAAAATCTTAACTTCAGTCATAATTCTTAGTATCAAATTGTTGGAACAGTCTTTTCGATCATTTGATACAACCGATGAAGAGTAAATATGTGCGCGCCCACGCTCTTTACACACCTTTCTATTTATAATACCTGTACCATTTACAGAAAGCCAGTATCATTTAATTATCGAAAAAAAGTGTGTGTATATCTGGTCACCCAAAATATATCCAAGCCCTATTTTCGATTGAATCAGTTCTTTCAAATTCCCTGATCACCAGAACTGACAAATATATTACCCCTGTAAGAAATCTAGCGACCTCAGCCAAAACAGCAAGAAAAAAAATTACCTCGGCAGAAAACAAAATAGTCAAAATTACCACACAGCAATTACTCGCAAGAAGATAAAAGTACAAAAGAAAATAAAAACAATCAAAGTATCTCAGACGACAATCAATGCCACGCTGAACAAAAACCCGAACTATTGCTCGAGCCAAAACAACTTAACTTTAAGGATTCTTCCGGATGAATAATGCCTCTTCCGTAGACACAAGAGGATTACTGCTTATACTTCCTTGTTCCCACGAAAGTTATCTTGCAGCCAAAAAGACAAAAGACGCACAAAATCCGAAAGGAAAAAAAAAGTAAAGCACTAAATTGCTTCAACAAAAATAGACTAAAAGAGAATTACAATTTCCAGTGTGGAGAACTCAAGATTGTTTTTCTTGGTCGTCAGACTAAAAATGTTTTCTGAACAAGCAATCAGCTTTCATTCTTTTTTAAAGTCTGTCTTTTCCACCCTCTTTTTCTCTCTTATTTTTTCACTTTTTTATTTCTTTGACACGAAATTAAAGTCTTCAAAATCAAAAGATAAATCAAGCTAATCTCATTAGTTTGAATCAACTCTAGTAGGTTACTAAATATGTATGATGAAGAAAATTAAAATTAAACAAAAGTTTGAAATCTAAGAATAACAGTGAAAAGTCATATAATCAAAAGATTATACTTAAAAAAAAACTATTTTTTTTTATTAGTACTGGAATATGACGCATATTACAAACGGTTTCATATCTGAACAATGATGATCTTTCATCTTTACCAAACAGCTTTTACACTTGATAAAAAAAAGCTAAAGCTAGGTCAATTCATTGCGCCATACAACGTTTTCTCTTTCCCTTATTGATTTTTTAAAAAATATTTTTGTGAAAGCACCCACCACAAAAATACTTTTAACTAATTTATTTTTAAAAATCGATTTACTCGGCCCACTTTGAAACATATTGAAAAGTTTATTCCTTTCGTCAACTTTCGTTATACTATATTTTCCAGGTTATTCAGAAATAAAAGTGCTTTTTTCGTACCTAACACTCCTACCGAGTTTTGGAATGTAATGAATAAGTGCTTTATTCAAACTAGTGTCGGTCTGCAGCTCCCCTCTCTCTGACAACGATTCGTAAGGCTCTTATCCTGTCTCCTGAAGAAACGTGATTTCCATGACGCAATGAAGTATGGGAAGCCACTTTCTGCACTTCTATCTGAACACCTTACTTTTCAGGAAATGACTTAGATACATATATGAAGTTTACGCACGATGCCTCACCATATTACGACACGTCTTTTCCACCGTATGTCTCAATCTGAATTCATGCAATAAAATTACCCATAAATTCCTCTGTTCTAACATTTTGCACACAGTAATATAACACATCCTACGACATCTACATCTACACTTCTTATGGCGTTAAGTTGCCTGTTGTGCCCTTGAACGGGTGTTCCATTGGTCAAAAACAATAGGACCCAGGGAGGGTTAAATGTGGACTGTCCATTTCGGCTATTTATTTCGGAACATCCTGGTTTATTCATCATTAAAAGGATTTCAATTTGATATTCAATAAAGCCATGGAATAAATCTAGTGTTGAGTGGTTCCCTTGTTAGTTATCTTTTAACACAAAGTTATTCGGACAAGAAATTTTACGAAAGGGAAACCTTTTGTCGCTGGCTGTACCTTTCGATTATATATATATATATACACAAACTATTACATTACGGCTGCATGAAAACTGAGTGACTACGACCGCATAAGCCCTGACATGGTACAAAAAGACTGGTTACTGTGTTAGCTTCTTACTGGATAGATCCTACAGACATTACAACGGTGGTAGCAGGGCTTTCGACCTAACAGTCTAGTGTGGACGAATACAAATATGACCATTAAAGCTCACGCAGTTAATTAGAGAAAGAAACTACGATCGCTTAAAAAGTGCTGCTGGCTGTGACCAATTTCGGTGATGTTACGAAGGGCCGCCTAATTTGTGCTGGAAGATGGAGGAGAGATAGTGGACCTCCCGAGTCATTTCATGTCGTTTTTGATAATTCCAACAGACAGACAGACCGACACACTCTCTCACTCTCTCTCTCTCTCTCTCTCTGACACACACATGGGAGCGAGTTGTTTCTCTTTCATCCTTGCTACATGCATGCCGTTCGCAGTGGAAAAATGCTGGTATCTAAGAAAGTACAGAGCTTTTGTTGATACTGTACTACAATAGATATGTAATGTTTTACAGGGAAGCAAACATTAAGTAGTTGAGTTGAAATAGCCTCCACTTGTAAAGTCTGTATTGATTACGAACTCACTCAATTCTTTCTCTGGCATTAAGTGCATTATATCTATCCATAGCAAAGCACTGGTTACAGGTTGCACTACTTTCATTGTACAGGATCAAAAGCAGTTCATTGTATCTCGTTCATGCCGATACATTGAAGGTATCCTCATAACAAAGTTTATGCTAAAACGTATACAATCAAATTTCATTACTTAATTTTGTAAAGACATAAAAAGAATAATTCGCTTATTTTGCAAGGTCAAAAGGTCAATATTTTATACAAAAGATCATGAAGGATCAGGACCTTATTTATACGCCTAGTACAGTATGGCCGGGAATACAGTACACCGAAAGTGACCAACACTGTACGCCGTTGGTGGTGTTAAGAAAGTAGAGCTGTGCAGTGCCAGTGTGACTTTAGTTCTCGCAGAGAATAGGTGTAGTGAAAGGCGATTAGTACCGGCCTTGAGTGTTCGTCAGAAGGCATTTGTTGTGGAGCATTATTTTCGCTCATATGGAAGTACCCGAAGTGGTGGACGGTTGAAACTTGCTTGGAAACGTTTGAGTTAAGAGTACCAGAAACTCTCCTCCAACAGTGCCCTCAGTGGTGCTGCTAGTTGCAAAATTCCGTCAAATGTAAAGGGAAAAAGCGCTCGGGAAAAACAGCAATCAATCAATTATAAACAGCAAGAAGGTGCCACTACACACACCGCTACTGAATTCTTACAGCTTCTACATCACTGTTAAGACAACTCCATCTCGGTGCACACAGATTATTCGTTTCCTCCCCATTCACATGATTACACCCCCGCCTAATGCTCTTTTTGTTGGGCATACGCAAGGAGCGTGTCTACCGTGACCCAGTGGCGCGTAATACTGAACAACTCAAATTGAATATCACTTCCGGGTTGCATTCACGCAATCAGTACAATTGCATCCGTGTTTGACAGTTTGCAACGTCTCTATGAAAAATGTTTGGTGTTCGCCTGATCACAATTGCAGCATGTCTACTGAATACTTTGTGTGCTGCTTGACCTGCTCTCTATCTCTCTAACAATGTGCATTAAAATTCAGTTCAAATTCGATACGTCAGTGCATGTTCTGCATTTGGCTATACTTTATTTCCGGCCATACTGTATATTATTATTATTAATTGTTTGGGAATTTTCCGCATTCCGGTATCTGCTAATAATTATAATTTTGGCGTTTATTTAACTGGCTAAAGAAAAATACTGTCTACATTTTTTTACTTTAAATTGTAAACACATCTTATATACAGGGAGTACGCCACGATTGTAGTCCAAGAGGTGAATAAAGTAACTGAGTGTGTGGGGATTCATACTCACTTATACACTATATATTCATCTTACTATATATAACTTACTATGATTAACTATATATATCGAGACGGACGTATGCCGCCCATACAATTCATATATATCTGGATCCGGATTTGCATGACCTGAAACCGTTAGGATCCGCTTCCGGATATTATTGGAACCAGGTACCCGGATCCGGATCTTAGAACTGAAGACCCGGTTTGTGGAACCGGATACCCAAATGCGAATCTTGAAAGCGGGTATCCGGTTCCTTCAGAAACGATTTCTTTAGGATCCAGTTCCACCCACACCTACTCTGAATATAGTCCAATCCCTTGATTTGAACATCAGCACTGAGCAGTTGATTCATCTGAGGTGAGATGGATCTTCCACATTACACAGAAAGTTGGTCGTGCCGAGTGGCTTGAATATCCTATAAGCACTTGACAGATCCGGGTTGGAGTCCCGGTTTAGGCAACGACTAATTACTCTATGCATTTTTCAGTAAGAAGGTTCTAAGACATATTAACCGAGAAATCGAACTTTTAAGCATTGAAAAACTTCTGACAAACAAGACTTAATGCGACTTACAAAATTACTTTCCTTTAAATATGTATACAAGAACAGACTATTCTGAGGAAGTCTTAGTACCACGACTGTAAGGAGGTTTCTATTCTGGTTAGGTACCAATGAATTCCATCAAGTTCCTTCTACCTACAGACTATATTTAGCTCTTCTAGTTTCTTAAAACATTTACAGGTAACAGAATGGCATTTTTGTCCTTGGCAGTAGGAAATCTCCAATATTAAATATATAAAGCACATCAAAATGAAATATCGATTCCCAAATGGAATAGTAGAAGTTTATTCTTCGAAAATAAAGACTACAGAAGGAGAAAAAATGTGAAAAGCGAGAAGAATGAGATGGGAAATATATATATATATAAAGAGACGAAATACGTTGTAGGACGTTCTTCTCTTATACGTTGTAGGAAGAAACACATAGAGAGAGAGAGAGAGAGAGAGAGAGAGAAAGTTATAGAAGGAAAACAGAAACATTCGACTAGTGTGACTTGTGCTATAAAGCGAAGTAAACACACTCAGTAAATACATCCTCCAAACAAACAAACAACCGAACGAACGCAGAATTCCACCTCAAGAAGCAATGATTGCAATAAACCCCCTTCTCCAAAGTTCAAGGAAAAAGTCATTTGAAAAAGAGAACCTATATATATATATAAACAAACAGTTGGAAATAACCACAGAAACTGAAGGGAGAAAAAAGACAAAAAAAAAAAACATATAACAAATGATGGCGGACGAAGTGACAGTAACACACTGCAACACATGTTTATGACATCAACAAAGCTGGATTTCATGTAGACTCTGGATATGAGTGCACTTTCCCTCGCCTTTGATCCAAAGAATTATGGGCATGGCGAAAAAGAAAACAAACGAACAAAAAAAAAAAACTTTTGCTTTACAGACGGGAGAAGACATGCAGAGCACAAAAGACGACAAATATGTCCACAAATACGTGATAGAAACACACAGACTCACACAAACTTTCAACAACGTTCCATACACAAATCAATTTCACACCCTAATGAACTTCAGATTTAACATGCTCATCGTAATATAACTACAGAAAAATACTTATATTTATCACGGACAAGCGCTACGTAACTATCTCACTTAAAAATGAAGCCTATGATTGGAGTGATATTTAGATATTCCTCCAGGATTAGTTAACTTTCAGCCACTGCAATAACTTTCATCGATCTTGTAGTAGAAGCACATACACACTGATACAAATATTTCATATGAAAAAAATACGAGAAACTGACTGTTTATAAGCACCATAGTCCGATTACACTTAAAATTTGATCGCATGAACCAAAAGTAAATCAAAAGGTTGAAAACTCTCGATAAATATATGAAAAAATTACTTATGGAAATCATATAATGGAAATGCAAAATAAAAAAACTTGCGCGTGTAAAAGAAGGAGGTATTCTGCAAAGTTAATACATCCCCCAAATGTTTCAATATCACTGTTTCGTGGAAACAACGCCATTATTGCTGAGGTGTATATTATCATTTGCATAATAAACTTCTTATAATCCTAATAAGAAATCAGACTGACACACCTAACGACAAATATTCATCCAAAGTGGGATATTGAATTCCCTGTCTTAAATTAAAACCCTTTTCTTATCTCTTGTTTGAGAAACGACGTTCCTTTCCACGTCAACTTCCGGAGAAAGGGATACGGAACAACACTTCCATACCATTCGTATATCTACCTCGACAATGGGTGGGTACGGGGGGTCCGAAACTCCACGGCCGATCATCCTGGCGTTTTCCAGGCATTCCCTCAGTTTCACCCGGCGGGTACCGGAATGGTACACTGAGTAAGGTCCTGGCAGGCCCGTAGCCAGGATTTTGTTAAGGGGCGGGGGTACGAGTTAACGAATTCTAGTCCAGAATACTAGAAAATAACGGCTGAGTAACTACTGCTATTTTTTTTATTTTACGTTAAGTACGAACTCGTTTTTAATAATACAAAAAATATTCTCCGAAGAAACCAGGGGTCCTCAAGCCCCCGAACCAGGAAGCTATTCGACAAATATGAATTATGCCCTGTGATACCAAAACAGAATGAAAGTTGTCTGATAAAATTCCGTGGTCAGGCAGTAAAGCTACCCGTAAACGTAAACGAATAATGCAAACGTTATCTAATCTCCTTGACGTTCAGACCATGAAGGCCTGTGAACTACTCTAAAATTTACCTTTTATTTTTAATTTCCAAATGTTAAGGAGAAATATAAGATTTGCTTCAAATATTTCTGGGGTACGTAGACCCCCATCCAGCATGTTTGAAGAGGTCCTCCCTTCTCGAAAACTAACTTTTGTGAACTCACTGAGTAATCACCTGCATATGGGAGCAAAGATGCAATCCCATCCTTAGCAACTAACTGATATAACTCAACAATTATAATCACAGTAATATGATGACCTTTATTTGTAATTTGCTCTTTAACTTTGATTTTGTGACCACTTTTATACAGCGCAATTTTCAGGTGACGTTTGTCTCTGACGAGCAGACTGAGAACATATTCTACGTTGATTTCAAAGTCACTAGGCATTCTCCCGGTATTTATCTGGTGGCACTAATGAAAACCAGGAAGAATCCCAGTTTGGATGGTCTTCCCCGAGTGGGATTCGAATTGATGGACATCACTCAAAGCCTACGAAAGCATAGCACGACACCACAACTGGCTGAGTTACTGAGGTCAGTGGGAATATGTAGTACAATATGAGTAAATAATACTTACATATATTACGTGCCAGAGAAATTGGGAAATATACCATACAAGTCTATCTTTCAAAGTCTGCTTCTTGCCATAGAAAATTGTAATACAGAAATATTTTATTACAATGCCGTTTGTTTATTTTACGTACAGCTAGCCACAAAGTAGCTTTTCGATTGGGGCAGCAAAGTCAAAATAGCTTTCTTATTTACATATTTAATATATAAGATTGCCTTGCTCGCAAATGGTTAGTGGGCAAAGGTCCCTTGTTCAGACATCCCGGCAGACAATATAGCTGTGAAGGAGCCTACTACTAGAATTGAATACCAGCCATTACTAGGACTTCCATTTCGGAACAAAAGACAAGAAAGGAGGACAAATTCGGACTGCCTAGGGCTCACTTTAAAGAAAATATTTAATTATTTTTAAAGTTGATAAACAAAGAGGGTAGAACGTGAAAGTTGTGTGTACTTTATTAATAATTAACAGAAATCTGTAACCATTCTGTACATGTTAATGTAGGCCTATGATTGTTCGTTCGAAAAGATGTTATGTGCCAGGTAAATAAAAAGTAACCCGAGTCGTAAGGACTTTTATATTTTGCATTACCACACGGTCAATTTTCTGTGTGCAGAGCATTCCACACGCCGCAGATGACTCGGGACCTTTCACTGCTTAGTCAAAATCAAATGGACTCTGCTACATGCAAATGCTCAATGATCCATACAAACCATTCTTCTCATGAATACCCCTCCCCCCTCCCATTACAATATATGTTTTATCTATTCTTCACACTTGAGTTTCTTCATTTACACAGTATAAATCTCCAAATACTTGAAATCTGATACCTTTGTTTTGTTTCTCTAAAGTTTGTTGTTTACTATAGTTCTAACTTTTCCAAATAATAATTCCTTTCATTTTCTTAATGGTTATTCTCATCCCATATTCTTCACAGCTTCTTAGTATTTCAACAATTCCCTTTCCTCTAATCAGAATTATTGTCACTTTCTTCATATTTTCATCAATCCGTGTTCTTTCTTCTTAGATCTTCCAATATCATGTTCCTTCATTCTTTAGTCTTCATGGATATTGCTTTCTCAGCCTGATATCCAAACTAAACCAAACCTTGAGGTTTGGTAAGGCCTCGCCACTCCTTCTCTCTCTAAAATACCCGAAATCTGTAGTAAATATTTCTTTGTTTTGAAAGAAAGGAAAATAAACTAAAAAACAAACAGTTAATCAATAACACGTAGTAACCTCTGGAATGTGGATGAAATATGCTTGTTGCAAGAAAGCCCAACAAAGTAAATACGAATTAAATAGTACAGCATGAGAGCTTCCGGCGAAAAGGGTTAGTACGATACGGCTGGTGAGGGATTGGTGGGCTCTTTTAATTAACTCCAGTGGCCAAACCAGCAACATAAAATCAACATGGAATAACTCGCGTGGAATGATTCGCGATTTTCTCTTGGAAGAAATTCTCTTCTAGCAGAGTTAAACAATTATTAAAGCTGTCAAAGGAGAGATCTTCTGTAACACACACACACACAGACGCGCACGCGAGTGCGTACGCAGTGCAGAGAGAAACTACAGTGTATTAAAGAGCCTTGTAGTTCTGAATAGACATGATTCCCGTCTTCAGTTATCTTTGGAGATTTCAAACCTTTCCTCCCAACAATGGCCACCCTCAAGAACAATGAAGCAAGCGTCTTTTGGTCTTTCTCTCTCTCTCTCTCACACTATGTTGTCAGCTGTATCCGGCATCTGAGCCTATTACAACGTCTAGGCACGTTCTCAGCTTCAGGAAATGAGCACCACTGCTGACTGATACAGACAACAAAACTGGATACAGTAGCAACTAGTTATAAAAACTACGACCATACCACGAATGAACAAAATCTTCGTTCGTATGAGAAAAAAATATTATTCTACACTGCTCCACTTCTATACTGGTCTAAAGCATAAAAATAGGTCTCTATCATTATGGTAACTTAACAAGGGATACAAGTGAATTGGCTTTAATTTTTGTACAATAAATTACAGATTACTGCCAATTATCCGTGACAGTGACTTGGAAGGCTGGTTCAAGTAACTGAAACCGCGAATATTTCTAAAACTTTCAGAAAACACTTTTCAGAAGTAAACTAAAATAGAATTATAAGGTCTAAATAGTACAATAAACATCTCTTGCCTTCAGGGATACATCCCGCTCTAGATTTCAATAACCTTGAAGATAATGAAAAATATACATTTGGCATCACGATAGGCCTAGTGAAATATGTAGCAGTTTTGTTTACTTTTGGCCAAATGTTCTTGGATTTGTAAATCCGTAAGGTTCGAAACACTTTTCTTTATATCTGTGAAAATCTTAGACCCGGCGAGGTTACTCCGGAAAGCAGATTATCAGAAGTTTGTTGTGCTTTAGAGTAGAATGCTTCTTATAACAAGGAAATCTGAAAGTATAGCTGAATGAAGAAAGGTGCATAGATCGTACAATATTTTCAGCTACTACTTACTCCCTTCAAGTAAGACCGCAATTTGACTACTAGCTGGAATGCGAAATATTGTGGAAACTTTATTCTATGGACTTAGAAACACAAGTCCATTCTTTCTTCATTTTTTTTTTAATCTACCAAGTAAGAAACTCGTACCTAACCTTAATTCAAGCAAACTGGTATTATTAGCATGGTATGTCTGAGGCTACGAGCCTCCAACCCTCAGTTTGGAAAGCGAATAAAACGTCTAACTCCACCCTTGACAGTTCCCGATTACACTCTGAGCTTGTAATCTTACTACTGATCATTTGCTAGTTTTAAGCACTGCGTTCGCTTGTGTGATTCCATTTTTAGGAATAAATCTAGATACCATATCCTACATTCTTACACATAACTTGAATTTCATTTACAACCTTTAGATTACTTCAGGGGGAAAGTTGATTATGAATGACTTAATTTGAAGATCGGGCTGAAGAAAAAAAACTAGAAAAGCTCAGTCAGGATGGGCTACCGCTGGGATCGATTCCAACATCTTTCGAATTCAAAGCTAACGCTCTACCAACTGACTTACGGATGCTGGCATGTAGAACTTGAAGCCACGTACATATGGCGTAAGATTTTTGCCAGGAATTCGAAACTGGAAGATAGTAGGAGCTGTAAATGGAAATTTGGGGATGTAAAGATTACTTTTGGAGGGTTTTCATTGCATTAAATTATCTTATCTAGAGAAGTATAGGAAGAGGTATGGTGTACAAGTGGTGGTGGCGGTGGTGAGGTAATATCCCTCGAGTGATGATGTACATCAGACTAATTGAGACGATAAATGGTCCACCTGACCTTTCTATATTGTTCATGGAAACTTATCTTTCACTATAATTTGTTTCTGTTAATAGTTTTAAACGCAAAAGAAAGACATACACTAAGACAAAACTTGGGGTCAAACTCTATAAGCAAAAGGAAGTCTTCGTAAAATACGGCTGTGACTGAAAGATATGAAATTCAAACTACAGTTTCCGGATCCATTTCATAACGATCAGTGATGTCATTACAGAAACTTCCTGCGAGTTACTGAACGACGTCTAGTTATTTATTATCCCACTTCAGTATTTGTGCCATGAAATTTGCAAATTCCGTATTGATAACCAACATACATATATACCTCTGCATTGAAAACTTGTGAACTATGTGAATCATAACGCTGGAGAATTCAATAGAGTAATTAAGGAAACTTTAGCACTCCGTTTAGCTAGTTATTATGATTGATTTAGAATGTTCCACTTCGAAGAACACTTTTAGGTGGCATAACGAATACCAGTCGAAAGGAATTCAGCTAAAAAAAAGTTACGGGGTACTACACAATAGGTTGAAGAGGAGTGAAACAAATTTGAAGCTTCTATCATTAAACTTTGGTAGTACGAAAGAATGCACGAACCTACGAAAGGGTTTCGAGGAGAAAGAAATATAGTGAACACCACAACTACAAAATAAACTTATTCATTTAACACGCAGTATATCAATCTACATTAAATATTAAAAACAGTGGCGGCAGAAAACGCACTAGAAAAGATGCATAACTTCTTGCTCACTCGATGGTCCTACCTACATGAGAATGGTCCAGAGATGATAACTATCAGCAGGAGTGTAATAGAGGGTATACGCGGGTATATGGCGAATACCCACCTAAATATTTTAGGCATCACCGTATACCCACCTAAAATTTATGAATTACGCAGGTGTATGGGACAGTAAGGAAAGGTTTCATTATTACGAGCGAAGCGTATACCCACCTAAACGTTTTGCATAACATCCCTGTTTAACAGCCATTGCAGCCAAGCGCACAAGTTATTGGGAGTCCTGAGACGGTAAACAATTTACAGCGTCACCGTCCCCCCATTGAGGTACTTCACTGATTTATCGCGACGGCGATCGACAGGACCCCTCGGTATGTGACGCTCGGGGGGGGGGGGACCTCTGGCAAGGCCACCCTTATTACAGAATATTCTACTACTTCCCTAGAAAATGTCAGGCAGCTGGCAGCATGGAACGTTAGTAAAGATTAGGAATATTTAGAAATTTCCCCAGTAAAGTTCACAAAAACAACAATCATCTGATCGACAAGCAGAGTTCTGCATTCGGACCCGATCTCAGCCCTGCACTCGGGTTCGATCTCAGCCTGACCAGATTCTACATCCACACTTTTCGGCTCGATTCGAGCCCGACCAAAAATCGGACTAGGCTGGCTGGAAAAGTAGGTAATTGGATTCGTAACCCACATTTTTGCCACTTTAGGTCAGAACTGACCGATGTTCCGTCTGGTTCAGAAAGTGTGGATGCAGGATCGTGCCGGGCCGAGACCGAGCACGAATGCAGGGCTCTAAACGAAAATAGCATGGAGCAAAGTCCTTAAAATAAATTAACCAACATGTAATAAACTAATATTTACTCAATATATATATCTATACAATTGTATCTATGAAAAACAAAATACTAAAGAATTGGATATTTACAATTAAAAAGAACTAACGTAAAATTAAAGAAACAAAGATTCCTCCTCATTCAAACAAAGAAGCGTATGCGAGATGCCTGGTAGCTTTCCTTGAAAATGAAGAGAAAAACACACATAATGGAAGATTATGGTGAAGGGGGGGGGGGGGAAGGTAAAAGTGAGCACCTTTCAGAATTTCAAAAGTCAACCTTACCTGAAACAATACACAAAAGCAATTTGTGTCAATCCTCTTCATGAAAAAAAGTGACGCAAATATCGTGAACAATACGTTAAAGCTAAATAAACATTGCGTGTAAATAACTTAAAAAAAAAATCATTCACGGAAACTACCGAAAAAGATGAACAGCTGTCTTCCTTCTACAACTACGACAATTACACTACTCGCTCCATAATTATTACAAATTACTGAGTAAACGTATCTTGATTTGGACACCCTAGAACACAACTAATCGGGGTAGCCAGGAGGTTAGCGCATTCGCTTTCTGTATGCGTGGTCACGGGTTCAATTCGTGGTCGGTAGCATTGAACAGTGTTCTGCAGAAAAAAAAATCCCTTTCGGTAGGCCTACAGGCTGAGGTAGATTTCGAAGTTTCGCTGGGAGTAGGGGCTCGCCCCCCAACTTCAGTGCTTTTGAGAGGATGCGCCTCCTTTACCTTAACCAAAATCTCCCTGCAGCACTACACCACCACGGAGTACATCTTCACCCTCCCACGGTTGGCTGCGCCCCCAAAGGGAAGATTTGCCCCATTTATTGTAACCTACTCTTGGTCATACACCTTCATTGAAAATTTCGTTTCTCTACCTT
>JAGDQP010039527.1:0-16243 GCA_022664845.1 Lepisma saccharinum | reverse complement strand
TAACACTTTGAATATCTCTGCACTACTAAATTTGTATTACTAAATAAATGTAATATGTCGGCTTAGAAAACTGCATGTAAAGCAAAATCTATGTCATAGTTGAAAAAGCAAGTAAAAACATTTCGCATTAACGTTTCGCCCTATTGACTGAATTAAATGTTCGTTGAAATATAGTTTAAAATTCAATGTTTTCAACACGGAAATGATAACATGAGAAATGTTATTTTTATTATATTCGCTTTTAAGCACAATTTTTATGCAATTAACCTGGAAAGACAATCTAGGGCACAGTTCAATATAATAAAAAACGTCGCATTAACATCCTATTAACGAAATCAAATTTTCGTTGCAATATAGATTAAAATTCAACACGTATTCAACACGCAAAAGAGGATACAAATTAATAGTTAATGGCATTCAATTAGCTTTTAATTACAAATTTTAATCCATTAAATTAGAAAGAATACCATGAAATGATATCTGTATCATAGTTAAAAATAACAGTTGAGAGTATAAGAGGGTCAAGTTTCTCGGACTTTTTGTGGCTTTTGATTGGTCGAGAGGTTTATGGCATGAGAGCCCAGAAGGGTTGTGATTGGCTGCTACCATTTCCTCTTCCTTGTTTGCTAAGATAACGAGAGGGCACATGTTGACCTCATGTTATATTAAGATAAGGATTGTATATTTAGAAGATTATCGTGTTTCATATTGTGATAACAAGAGGGTTATCTTACGTTATATTATATGCTGCTGACCTTATGTTATATTAAGATAACAAGTATTTATTTAGAAGACGAAAGTTGTATTAGTCAGAATATTTGTTAACCTTATCATGCATACATACGGAGAGGGCACTTGTTGACCTTATGTTATATTAAGATTACTAGTGTGTAATTAGAAAATAAAATGTATTTGAAAAAATTGTTCAGCTTATCATGTTTACAAGATGGCACTTGTTATGTTATATTAAGATTAGGAGTGTGTATTTTTTGAATCCATCCGCTAGGTAGCTCTGCCATAGACCTCATAGTGGTCGACGCGAAGCAAGAAATAAAATATTCTTTGATGTTTTAGACAAGATAGAACATGTTTTATTTTGATATTTGCCGCATAGCAGGTGTTCTTTTTGTCCTCTTGATGTTTACATGAATTTTTGTATGTTAGAAAGATTTTTAAAGTCTGTATAATAATATTATTTTTGTCTAGTGCTAGAAGTTATGTTGCACAGTATTGCGCAATACTTACCATTTAAGTTAAGCTGCCTTCTAATGCCTTCTGCTGCCTTTTACTGCCATCTGCTGCCTTCATTATCTTTTTATTTTTCACATTTTAACCAACTTACAACTAATGTATAATTATATAATAAATATATACAGTCTACCTTTTTCTTCATGGATTTTTTAAATAAAAGATTTGGGTTCACCTTGACACAAAAAAAACTTTATTTTCATTTTCTTTTCGTTTTATAATATATTTAAAAGAGATTTTACGATCTCATCGTTTTTTTTAAGATTGGTAGTATGAAAAGTAGAAATTATATTTTTTCTCGCACACTGAAATAAATAAATACAATACAGAATAGTCCACAAAGAATAGATTCTTCGTGTTGAATTTGAGTTTCAATTACATGATTTAATTTACAATTTCGTTTTAAACAATTTTCAATTGGTTTAGTAGGATCATTTGCGAAGTTATCAAAATATCGGCCTCGTCCATGTTTATTAATATATATGGCAGTCCAGTGAGTTCCCGGGAACTTCAGGCACTCAAATTTACTTTAAATGCCTCCGGATATTCAACTTGTTTTGTTCAGGGGGTCCACTGAATAAATTCCAGTAAGCGTAATTGCACTAGTACAGTCCTGAAGCACAATTTTTAATATCTGATCAGTCCACATTACTTTCACTTTCACTTATTGGTGTTGGTTCATACACTGTTCTGTTTTCAGGTAGAATAAAAGAACGTAAATTATCGTATGTTATATAGTATGCCTACACTAACGCTTATTTTAAAGCACAACGAAAACTTGTAAACTGATGAAGATGGTGAACAAAATTTAGTGATGGAAATGATAAAGCACTGTTTTTCGGACACTGCATATATTCCAAATTAATTACTCTTCTTTGTAGAAGAGACTCTAGATATATTTGCCGTGCTTTGCCGTGAGTGAATACACAATGACTGTGCGAGGTATACTTGGTAACTATATTTTTAACTTCATTGTATTCAGCTTCGCCTTCTATCCACTCTCGACAAAATACTTGCTGTCTTAAATAACTATTTGTATATCTTAAACTAGGAATAATTTTTGATATTGGAAAATGAGGTTTAAATATCCAACTTTGAAAACTATTGCTATCTACAGGAACTATGGCTAATTCTTTGACTATGAAATTATTTTCTTGATTATCATCAAAGGCTGAAAAGTGTATGACAGTTCTCACGGTTGATTGTAAACTAAAGTAAATTTTACATGTTATGATCCGTATATACATTTACGATCCGTAAAGATAAAGATAAAGATAAAATTAATTGTATGGGCGGTAACAGCACTATGGAATTTACGATCCGTATAAGGGAATCTATTACATCCTTATCGATCTGTATAAGGGAATCAACTTGAGTGTAAATAATTCCTGAAATAGATTGTACAAGATTTTGACTGAACCCAATTCGGAGATTAACGGGAGAATCCTTAATAACATCCCATGTAGAATCATCCAAAGTATTAGCAGGAGAAAGAATAAAAGCATAAAGAGAAAATCCATGAGATATGTGACTGTATGACTTACATTTTCATGAAATATAAAAGTTCCAGATAACAGGGTGTGATAACTTTGAACGTATAGTTGATTACCATAATCCGGAGTAAGACGGGTGGGAGGATAAAATTGGGAACCAACTTGTACTTGCAACTTATTAATATTAAAAGTTTCAAAGTGGAAGGGATTTTCACGGTATTTTCCATTGAATGCAGTATTTCAGTAAAACCTATAATGAGACCCTTTGGTATATTTCCAATAAATATGTTATCAAGATTATATGAATCAACATTTGCAGGAATAGCATGTACTCTAGTTTCAACTCTAGTCAATGGTAATTTTGCAGTATCATGAGTCATAAAACTGTTTAATTGTAAAGCTAAATCAGTAGAAATATTAATTCGACAAACATAAAGAATAACCTCTTCCAGTTTAACTTAAAATGTAGAATTTTCAGCTGCCATTAAGCAGAATGCATGTTCACTACGACTTAATTTTATACGAAGATTTACTTTATTCGGAAAAACTCGATTTGATCCAGAAATATCTGTATGAAGTCGTCCATACATATCAATGGAAGCGCTACTAGCAACGAAAGATTTTAGTTTATAATAACCAGCATTAATTTCATTGAGACTATTAAAATGCCCTGCAGTATCCTTATACCATAATCCAGTGGTTAAATGAGTTTTGCTTCCATCTTCAGAATAATTAAGTAAAGTTTCATAGTATGCTCTAAATGGTTACGTAGCATTTGAAGAAGAAATAATTTTATCATCTAAAAAACATCGACTTGCGTAAAAAGTGAATGTAAAAAGTAATTTACCGGCGCTACATTATCTGCTACAACGACTGGTGGTCCTTCTGCTAGTAAATTGTTTCCATTTCAACCTTAATACTTTACACTTGATATAAAGATATATATGTGCATGAAGAATATATTCAGCAGTACCTACAGGCACAAGAAATACTATAGTTTCATCAGAAGAAAGCGATGAAATTCGTCAGTACTCTACCATTCGAGATGATTCAATAACAGTTTGTGTCATATGAACAGAAATTAAATCTAATTCATTCGTACAGCATTCATTACTTTTAGGTGTAAGAAACATTTTTAACTGAAAATATCTCTACTCTTTCTTTTATTACAAACACGTCGTCTTTTTAAACTTGGTGGTCCAATACGTACGGAAGCCTTACGTTATCGTGCCCTTCTTCTACCACTACCACTAAGCAACTGACTGACTTTATTTTCAGCTTTCGTTATTAAAAATGATATTCTCGAACTCGTGCTTTTAAAGATTCCTTAATAGGCCGGTTTTCCAGCATATCCCCCACAACTTGTATTCCCGTTTGTAAAGCTTGTCGTCCTACTGCTTTTGCCCCTTGTTTAAGGAATGGCATAGCAAATCGAAATAATCAGCGAAATAAACTCCCAATCCCATGTTCCCGTTGATGAACAGGTCCTTCAAAGTACGGTATACCTCTACCATTGTGCATCACTGTATAGAATTTCATTTTGATGAACGCTTAAAGTGAAGTGTTACGGTCAATGTCCCGGATGCAAATGGTAAATTTCGACCTGCATGGTCTTCTAGTAGTATTTCTACACTGTCAAATGAAAGTTTTGGAAGTGGAAAATAATGCACAATCTGAAAAGTTATGTTTTGTAGTTTTCCATGATGATTATCGGTCATACCTACAATTCGTAAAAGAGGTCCTTTTGTATTACCTACAAACTAAGGTTGAATAATATATGTATAAACAAACACTTGCTAAGGATATCCAATGTCTATAAATGGCTGATTAGGAATACTACTACCTTTTAAAATATTAATAATTGTAATCCTAATATGGATGATAAACGTAAAGATTTTATGCTATCATCAACGTATACAATGACAATGTTTGAATATTTAAAATTTATACTTGAGTTTATTTTATTCAATTAATCTAGCAACTGTTGAACGGTGGAATAATATCCTTGTGCTATTTTATGTGTTACATTATAATACCATATTATTTTTTGACCCGAAATAACATTATCACACGGTAAGGGAATATGAATTTCACTTAATCCTACCATCCACGAATCATTTAAGTGTATTCGATTATTAAGAATATTGAAAAAATGTGACGGACACTTACTTACTGAAGTATTTTATTTTTCAATAATGATAATCTTGAACTCCAACTTTTCGAATTGAAGTATTTTATTTTTCAATAATGATAATCTTGAATTCCAACTTTTCGAATTAGCTTCCCATAAAAAGGTTGATATTTTACAATATCAATACAAACATTTATTTCTGAAGGAATAAGATAATCAAGGTTTGTGTGAAAAGATGCTGGAACATTTAGAAACTTTGGTTTCTTTTTCGGATTCATGGAATAAAAGTGAACTACACGTGTATTCAATTTAGAATTATTACTAAATAGTAAAATATTTTGCAAACCCGAACTCATCACGAAAACATATTCACGTTTAGGACTTCGTTTATGACTTTATCTCTACTTTCCTCATATTTATTTGACGATACGATTTTGTTCTATTACTACAGGATCATCATTGATCATGCGTTCAACACAAATCATTTCTACATTATGAAACGTTTTATTAAGAATACTACTATCGTCAAATGTATGTAAATTTTGTTTCTCCTCATATTCTTTCCCATTTGTTTAGGTAAAGTCGTGCGAATAATATCTAAAACCGAATGCACTGATTCATAATATCCGGCAGGAAATTTTATAGTATATTCTACTATATTTTATCCCCTATTTGAATAATAAGTTAATCTTCTTATTGAAAATTATAAAAACTCCACTGAATAGAAAGTCCACTTAAACCTAAAACCCAATTTCCCGTTAAATGAATTGGCTGACAAACTTTTGTAGTATACGAAATTGTTTTATTTTCAAAAATATTATTGCAAACATTTGATGGTAAGGTAATATAAAACTCATCGGCTTGTTTTTGAAACAACATGGTTACGACTGAACTAATTTTTGTTGAACCCAGCTATTCATAGAAGAAGGATAACCTAACCATTTAATATAAATCCAACCTTTTATACGTTTTAAAACTTTTTCAATTAAATAACTTTCTGTTTTAGTACAAATACATTTTGGAATTCCTTTTGATAAAGTGAACCTGTTATAAGTTCACCATACCAATTTCGAATTCTATAAGTCAATGGATTACTTTGAATATACTTATCCACAATAAATATTTACCATTTCGGTAAATATCCTTTTTCTAATTTATGTTTATATTTACAGACTCGAACGTAATCTCCCTCTTCAAATTTATATTTCTTCTTAACTTTCTTTTCTTGCCCATATAATCTTTCCCAAATTTCATTAACATTACAATCATTTACTTGTACAGGTGCATATTGAATGGAGGAATGTTTCGTATGATTATAACTTTTTACAAGATCTTGCAAATTATCAATATAACGATAAGTATTTTCAGCAATAAAGTATTTATATATTTTTTTCTTTCAAACTACGAATATAACGTTCTACGAAAGCAGCTTTGATTTCAGAATGTACACTATAATGATTTACTTGATTATTTTGAAAAACACGTTTTACATGATGATTATAAAATTCTATTCGTAAATCAGTTTGACAATGAAGTAAAAGTAATTTACCATGAGAGGACCCGTTTTATTTTTAACAGGAATATAAATAGCATATAGACTAAGAACATCTATGCTACATAAAATATATTTATACCTATCATTATATTTTGATACGTTTTGCATATCTCCTAAACCTATGTGTACTAGTTCATTAGGCGCATTAACATAATACTTTTACGGGGAAAATGTTTAAGTGCAGGAACATGTAAAGCGTATGTATATTGTGAAGCTAACCATGTTCTTACTTTTTTCTGAGAAAGAACAGTTTTCTTTTTTAATTTCGAGACAATACCTAAGGAATTTGAATCTGCATACGCATAATAAATTTATTGAAGCGACATATTTAAAACTTATATTCTATATAATTTTTAAATAATGGTGAATAATCTTTGTTTATTCCTTGACTAAAATATTTTTCTTTTTCTTTATTATTACTTTACTAGAATTCTTTTCCTTTTAAAGTACTTTACTATTAATATTCTGCTTTAGTATTTTACTAGAACCTCCCCCAAATTGAAAATTAATTAATTCTAATGTAATATTAATATCTTGTAATAAACTTTTAAAATCTTGAATACCAAGTCGATTTCTAGGAGACTTTCGACTTCTTACCACATCATTAAATATATGAACCTGCGATTACTTTATTATATATAGATACTGGATTAGTCTGATCCCAACTTATTCGATTAGAAGCCTGCAGGAGATTTAATAATACTTGAGTCTTTTAGCAAATGATTCTGGTACTGAACTAATAATATATTTAATCATGGGTAAAATTTGAAGATTCAGAATTGTAAACGGGTAAGACCATTGGTTTTTGAGATTGTGGAGTATATTCTAAATATCGATGTTGTGCTTTTTGATACATTTTCCATTTTTCATCGATAGAAATATCAGTTCGTTTTAAAATTTCATAAATTTCATTATCTAATCGTGATTGATGAGACTTTACATACTTCAAAGTCGAATACATTTGAGCACTTGCATTTTTTTGGAATGAGTACCATTTTTGAAATTGTGAAGACATTTTAACCATTAACTAAACTTCCAGCCACTGCACTTAAGATTGGACCTAATAATAAAGGCAGAAAAGCACCACCTTTTTGCATTAAATGTTTACGTTTTTTTAAACTTGAGCGTTTAAGAGAGAGTGCACGTAATGTCAAATTATGTCGACGAAACCTTTGCTTCTGACGAGGAGAGAGTTTAAAGTTAACACTTAAAATGTTTTTATCTACTTGTGCAATAGTTCAAATAACACCACCAGGTGCATTCTGAACTAGTGCTTTACGCTTTTTATTCATAGATTTACAAATTTCACGGAGCTCATTCAAATGATGTTTTATGCTTGACATCTTGATGCGAACTGATCTGAATTGGTTTATTCATGTCTTTTACATGTGCAGAGATGTATAATAGTTTCATCTGGAAATATATGTGTACGATGACGTAGAGCATGCGGTGTAGACTGAGTTCAATCTGAAAGAAAATATGAATGAGGTTCAGCAGTAGCATTTTCAAGCACTTGAATTACATCTTTACTATAATGTGGCATAACCTGTCTTGCTAAGTATTGTATTTGTAACTTATCTCTAGGATTTTTGAACGCAATGATATAATGGGCGTTTAATAATTTATCACCTACATATTTCCCTTTAGGAAATAAATTTTGAACTATAAAAATAACACTTAGATTCTTATGATGTGCAAATTTCGCGAAAATTTTAAACATCAGCATTAGTTTCGGTCATAAGATCATCCAGAATTAATAATGAATTTTCCTGAATTTCAAAAGTATTCATATCGGGAATTCCGAAATGGAATCGTATTTTACTTATCTGACTTGATAATTTAGGTATCACAGCACATAGCAGCAAACTATTTCAATAAAATGACAAGAGAACATTGATTTACTATGGATTAATAATCTATTTACAAAATAACTCCTCCCAGCTCTGCTGGGACCTGAATGGAGGATAGTGGCACGATGAAGGAAGGGAAGCATCATGAGCTAGCGACAAAAGAGAAATGAAGTAGCAGTTGTTACACCGTCGTCTTTTATATCCAAAAGGAAGTGTTTCGAATTCATTATGAAATTTTCGTTTACTTGGTACATTCTGATGTAGTTTTATTTCCGGTCTAGATATAATTTTGAATCCTGGCTTCCTATAAATTCCATTAGGATTACTAATGATTTTCTTTTCATAATCATGTTTAAATTTAGAAAATGATCAAAATCAACAATTTTACGAGCATGACAATTTAAAGTGATTCCCCGAATTTTGAAAGTGGGTTTAATATTCCCAGTCTTAATTTTCCTCTCCTTATAGGAATAATTCTTTGGCCGAAACCCAATGAAAATAGGCATCTCCCACCCCTCTTTGACTTCATTAGTCAATTGTCCTAAGTAGTTCCTTCTAGGAAACAGTGGAGATTGATTTCTCTTTTGTCTGTGGAATATAGAATCTGTATCTGAGTAGATAGCATTTTCTATTCCCATTTTTTTTCTAATAAACCATATAATTTAAATCTAGCCCATGATGAAATAAAGGCTGACAAGATAACATTCGAAAAGCAATTAGGAGTATTTACATTTACTAAATCCCTGTATGTTACTACCAAGGCATCTTCTCCGATCAGAGGTACATTTTGTACTTTAAAGTGAGGTGTTCGGAGAATATAAAAGAACGACTTAGCATCATTAAATACCCTGGTCTGTGCTAAATCAGTTCTCTGTCCCCACTTCCCAAACAGAGAATTTAAAAAGAGTTTAGCGATATAGCGCATTCCAGGGTTCCTACTGATGTTATCAGGATTGAGTTGTATACGTTCATGCTCAGCATACTCCTCAATATACTTCTACTTTTCTTTCTCGCTAGTATACTGAGACGGAAAAACCAGAAGCTTCCTGATTCATCTGCAAGAAGTTATTAACATAATCTTCAAATAACCCCTTTTTCATCATGAACTCATAAATTTCATAAATATCAAGAACGGTATTCCCTTTTTTCGTACTCTCATGCAATTCAGGAGTGCAAAATGTGCCGGTGAAACAGAGTTGGTCAAGAGTATGGTTACAATCATTACTATTCATTTATTCCATACAAGTACGACAGAGGCCGAATACGAGGCGTACTTTCGCATTATACGGAATCTAGGAGGAAGAACCTTGCAGAAAACAACTCCGTGAATTTGTTTGGAATTAGGACATGCTTTCCCTCGATAAATGGTAGGCTTCCTTTTTCATAACATATGGATATAAACCGCATATCGATATCGACACAACGAATAAATTAGTCTTCAGGACACTCATAGAGAGATCTGAAAACTTCGGTCCTACCTCCGTTGAAAGATTTTTTAGGCACTAATCCACCTTCAATATTTTTACAATGATCTTTAATAAATTGCCGAATATGTGGAGTTTCCTTGACTTGTCGATCCCAATCGCATTCATAGATTTCTACAAGCTTTAGACCACAAGTTTCTAAATATTTATGTTTCCTCATTGAGGCAATATCTCGGTCATTTAAAGTTTCGCCATTCGTGTCATTGAGATGCACGTGGCGACCTTGCTTAATGCATGAATGACCATCATAAAAACATCCATAAAATTCATAAGCAGTACGATGATTCTTATCGTACCCGTCTATTTTGAATCGTCCAAATTGAACTTCTCCGTTTTCAGCCGTATGAATAGAAATATCACTTCCTATGAATTCCATGTACTTTAACCATCTTAATGCTTTCTTACTCTGAGGGTTAGGTTGTAGATACCCAAACGGGGGAATTACAGGAATACTTTTCTCTTCTAAGTATAACGAGCGAAAGCATTCCATAGCACACGCAGCAATAGTATTTTCTTGAAGAAAACACCTGAACCCATCATTCTTTTGTCCAATCAAGTCTGAGTAATTAATGAGCGCTCCGAACAATATACTAACATCGTTCCTGCAGTATTCTAGCATTTCTCATTGTAAGTTAAAAGTAAAGTCTTTTGCACACACTGCTTATGGCAATGTTCTAAAGCTTCGCGCTCACTTTCTGATTTTCCTTCATTAAAAAGTTTAAGTTCTGGCCATGGTCCACCATAATCTTGATTATCCTTAGTATTCAACAATAACGGGAAATCTCCCTTCTTTAAAACTTTCATCTAATTCTATGGTAGCCGTTAATTTAGATAATTTTACGGACATGAAGATATAAGTATCTTTAAAAGTGATATTACGTACACTCATCTGAATAATTTTAGAACTTTGGCTAATTATTTGAGGTGTGATTTATTCTGTGTCAATGAATGCACGTGCAACAAACACGGAATCGAATTTCGCGGCGTTATGCGCCAAACAGACTACAGTATTAAACTTGGAACCTTGGTGAAGAACATGTTTTACAAAGCTTTCAATATTGTAAAACACAAAGTCTCTTTCACCATGTGAATTACCGCATTGAAAGAATTAATAATTCTCCTCCATGTGGTTCTTACATTTAAAACAGCGGTGTGAAGCACATATTATACTTGGCCAGTGTTTACGTTCGTCTTTTTCGTTCGCATTGAGTAGCATAGTTTCAATATCATACGCTATATAGCAAAAATCAGTTTCTGGTTTCGGTTTTATCTTTTGTACAAAACAGAAATGATCCTCATTAACGTACTACTTGCAGATAGTGCAGAATCGATCTCCACATACATGAGGGTTATTACTCTTTCTTTTTCGGGTATCAACATTTACACCACACTGATGACACAATTTTACATAGTAACATACAGGTTTTCCCCTCGCCTTCGTGCTATGGTTATTATAGCATGATTGCGAGGGGAAATGTCTGTAACAAGTATTACAAGTATGGGTCTCTCATCATCAGAAGTTTCAAAATTATGGTACTCCTCACAATGTTCGCAAAGACATTCACACTTATGTTTACTACGACGTTCATATGGCTTCAAACAATCCCTACAATAACCTCTTTGTCTGAAAAAGGCCGTAATAGTCTCAATAACGTCGAAATGCTGCTCATGATAAAACAAAAATAATTTATTTCTGGTTTCAACGTTACCATTATAAATCACCTCAGGGTCTCGAGTAGCTGGTTTTAATGCATAAAATACAATCTGGAATTGATTACCGTAATAATTTTGAAATTGGTCAATATTGTCAATACTCCCACCCAAACTTGAAATATTAATATTTGCTCGTTTGCAAAGATCTTTACCTTCCCTTTCCTAATTCTTTGGATGCTTTTTCATATATAATGCTTGATCAAAGTGTTTTAAAGCGCGCTGCTCGGCCATTATTAAAGCTCTCGGTAAACAATCGTACGAGTTTTTTCCCAATTTAGGCACCGGAATAATGTGTGCTTGCAAGTTCTCCTCCAGAGGTAAATACATATAATTATTCCTCTTTTCCCTTTCGCCTTATCCGCGAATAGGGTCGGATATGTTAGCCTTAATGATTACACTATCAGCTAACAGGAAAGATTCATTCGAGTTGAGAACATTCTCAATAGAACGCAAAATATGATCGGTAGTTAAATGAATTCTTCTACGCCACGCAATGAACGTTAACGTTAACGTCTTTACCGCTAACGTCATTACTACTTTCAATTCTCAATGCGACCCAGGATTGTGGATCAGCTTTACATAATAAATTATGTAGTGAAAATTCAAAAAGTTTCTCAACATATCCAGCCGGCGTTAACCTAGATGATCAGGCTTTCGCACGTATGGAGATCTCCCTACTTTTTACTGGAAATTTACCGAATCCGCGCACGCCTTCACCTATAAATTCAAAGTAGTCGCGCCCTGTTTCCTCTTGCAATATCTCTAAATTATCATTTTCCTGATAAATTAATACATCTTTTTCAACTTAATTAATTGTATTCAATATTTTTCTTTCGTCTTAGTACTTAGTTGCGTTCCCCAACCCTCATAATAATCATAAGCTTGGTCACATACCTGATTACCCTCAGGCGAAAGAATGCAGTCCGTATCACAAGAAAAAGTATCTTCATTGTCAACAATCATTGGGGCAGAAGCAATAGCTGGAGGAGGAGTAAATGAAGTAGAAGGTACAGGACTGCAAATAGGCCTTGCTGTAGTTACGAATGTAGATCTATGTGCTAATACAGACGTAACTACATTGACAGGAACAGAACTAGTTGTAGAAGTATAGGAAGAACTTGTTGAAACAGGCATTGAAGTGATAGTAGAAACAGGAAGTGATTCTCCGAAGAAGAGGGAGTACTCCCGGCTGTGGGGGACAATATTCAAAGAATAATCTGAATTCATAGAAACATATACTTCTTGAATATAATCTCTCACAACCGGAATCAAACCGAAGAGAAAAGCGAGATGTGGGTGAAGTATTCTCCCATTATTTTCGTCAATTTGATCCGGCAGCAACATATAATGCTTGAAAGTCAGCCTAGGGTTAGAGGGGGAGTCAAAAAAACCAGCGTTACCTAACTGTATTAATTGATTTGCATAAACACATGCATCAAACAATTTGTGGAAATCAGACTTGGATAGAAGGCGAAGATGATACAAAAACTTGAAAACTTTACCTGAATCTGTCGGTAGTATTCCCTGCACGGCTAAAAAGTACAATTCGTCCCAGGTCTCATACATCGAGTCGGAGTCGGCGAATTCTTTAGTCTTCTGAGCCAGGATAAGATGATCAGCACTGGTGAATCCGCTGGTGAAATCCATTCTTGACCTTGTCAGATACTTCACTTGCTTATACAGAAATTTGATTGCAAAAGGTGATTCCTGTAAACAATATGCAGAAATTAACTCCTTCTCGCAGCATAAAAATATAGTAGATAATATTTCACTTTTCTTCTTCACAAAAGTACCCACCTAATTTTCTTCTTTACAAATTAGTTACTTAAATCATTCTTTATAAATGCTATATTATTATCTACATACGTGCAAAAAGTGACTTATTAAATATTATCAATATATTTCTATACAATTGTAGGATAAAATTTAAAATCTACTTACCTTAATTAATATGACCCCTCAATAATAAACAAAGGTAACAATACCAGGAGCAATACTTTTAACAATAGCACACACTAGTTTTTCAAGTTAGAAATGAAATAGTTACAATCTGAAATAAGATAAAAAATAAGTAATTATTAATACTATTCAAATCTTATCTTCAGTTAAAGATTAACAATTCATCACAGGGCAAAAATGACTAGGACTTTTATTAATTTAATCTTCCGTTAAATTAGTATTACCTTTTCCATACAATTGACAGTAAAGTATTAATTTAATGATAATTTCCCACTTGAAAACGATAACTTCTTTCGATAACTATAGCTATATATCTCAGACTGAGATAGTACAATATTTTTATAGAGTAGCCTTTCTTTCGCGCATGAGCAGATGCTCTAATTATTTATTCTCTCTTTACATATGCGCATATGCTTACTTTAGATTGGACTCAACTCAGTGTTTATACAGATTCCTCATAACGCTATGTTTACAGAAATTAAGATTCCTCACAACTCGGTGTTTAAACATGTTACTCACATGTTAATGTTTACACACATATAAACACACATGTACGTTTTCGGGTCATTATAGGTTAGTCATGGGTTCGGATTCGGCTTTGTCTTAACGTTATTTTTATTACTCTTACATTCAAAGTTGGTCCCATTCCTCTAGTGCTTATAGTTCTTGAGATAAAGTTTTGGGCCATTACGGGTTAATCACGGGTTCGGGTACGGGATCGTCTTAACGTTATTTTTATATCCTTACATAGAAAGTTGGTGTCATTCCTCTAGTCCCCTTAGTTCCCGAGATACGTTTACAGCACATTACGGGTTAGTCAGGGGTTCGGGTAAAGGTTTGTCTTAGCAATATTTTTATACCCTTACATTGTAGATTGGTCTCATTCCTCTAGTCCTCTTACTTCCTGCGATACATTTTCGGGTCATTACGGTTTTGTCACGGGTTTAGATAAGGATTTGTCTTAACATTATTTTTATACCCTTACATTGAAAGTTGATCTCATTTCTCTAGTCTCTTTAGTTCCTGAGATATGTTTTCAGATTATTACGGGTTAATGACTGGTCCAAGGACGGGTTTTGTCTTAAACATTATTTTATACCCTTACATTGGTCCTATTCGTCTAGTCCTTATAGTTTCTGAGATACGTTTTCGGGTCATTATGAGTCAGTCACGGGTTTGAGTATGAGTTTGTCTTAACGTTATTTTTCAAGCTCTTATATTGAAATTTGGTCCTATTCCTCTAGTCCTTATAGTTCCTGAGATATGTTTTCGGGTCGTTACCGGTCAGTAACGAGTTCGCGTATGGGCTTGTCTTAACATTATTTTCCATACCCTTATATTGAAAGTTGGTTCCAATCCTCTAGGGCTTATAGTTCCTGAGATACGTTTTCGGGTCATTACGGGTTTGTCATGGGTTCGGGTATGGGTTTGTCTTAACATTATTTGTATGCCCTTATATTGAAAGTTGGTCCTATTCCTCTACGGCTTATAGTTCCTGAGATAGGTTTTCGGGTTATTACGGGTCAATCACGGGTTCGGGTACGGTTTTGTCTTAAAGTTATTTTTATACATTTATATTGGAAATTGGTCCTATTCCTCTACGGCTTATAGTTCCTGAGATAGGTTTTCGTGTCATTACGGGTCAGTCCCGGGTTCGAGTACGGGTTTGTCTTAACCTTATTTTTTATACTCTCACATTGAAAGTTGGTCCCATTCCTCTAATCCCCTTAGTTCCTGAGATACATTTTCGGGTTATTACGGCTCAGTCACGGATTCGGGAACGGTTTTGTCTTAACATTATTTTTGATACCCTTATATTGAAAGTTGGTCGCATTCCTCTAGTCTTGTTAGATCCTGGGATATGTTCTTGGGTTATTACGGGTCAATCACGGGTTTGTCTTAACGTTATTTTTCATACCTTTACATTGAAGGTTTGTCCCATTCCTCTAGTCCCCCTAAGTTGCTGAGAAATATTTTCAGGTTATTTTAAGTTAATCACGGGTTCGAGTATGAGTTTGTCTTAACGTTATTTTTTTAACTCCTTACATTAAAAGCTCGTCTTAAAACACAAGTTTCTCTTACCACTTGTATAGAATTTATAGTGAACGCTTTATCAATGTTAGTCAATCTTTTATCTTACAAAGGTCAGTAAAGCTATTTTCAACTTCTTATCAGCAAGATATTCCTATTTTGTGTTTGCAATGCATGCTAACAAAGTTAACCTAGTCAATGTTAGTTAAAATGTGATGGAAGAAGGATCTTTCTCTCAGCATAGGGTAAGTTTTTACAAGCTTATTTTAATGATTTTAAAATGTTGTAATTCGGTTCGTGTGAGCCTATTGATGAAAAAGCACAATCTGTGTGAATTTTTCTAGTGTAACTCAGGAATAGATGATTGGCCTAGCATTTGAGAAGTTCTAAGCTCAATCTCAGGGGTTAACCATCCTGAACAAAGTTTTTCCACGGTTTATCCCAAGTTACACCAAACAAATGAGGGCTGACTAACACCTCCCGTTCCCCTATATCGATCATTAGACAACTATTGCTCAGGTCGGATGGATAATGATGTCATGTGTAAATGGATTGAAGAAAGTGAAAGGAAACGGGGAACCTTAAGAAAAGTCATGCACACAGTGTTTATCCACCACAAAGTCCTCATTGCCCATTCTTGAATTTAAATTTATTTAAGACCTTTAGGCAACTATGGCTCGGATCGTATAAATGATGATGTTGGAATGAAAAAGTGGGAAGGGACCATGGACACCTTGAATTTAAATTTATTTAAGACCTTCGGACAACTATTGTTCAGG
>JAGDQP010039526.1:0-17693 GCA_022664845.1 Lepisma saccharinum | reverse complement strand
ACTGAAAATAGTCAGTGTTCTAATTATAAGCCTACCTAATATTGTACAACTCTCAAATCCAATAGTTTGTTAAATAATAAAAAAAAACTGTAACAACTTGTGATTAGATGTGTCCATACTTCGCAATAAATATTTCGAAAGGTTTCAATTTCGGATTTCTTTCGTAGCTTCATCGAAACATATTAGGTAGCAAAGTTAACAATCTGAGATTCCATGTGATATTTTAAAAAATACGATTTTGATTTAAAGTTAAATGACATGTATGAAAATATTGCAAAAGGTCAGCACTCAAATAATATTAAACTGCATTTCAGTTTGCAATCAAAATACTGAGTTAATGGACAATTTCACTGAAATAATAAAAATAATTGTGATGCTGAAGTAACAACGATATTTGTTTAACAAAGACAAAACACATTCGCCTACTCATCCACATTCATTTGCTTTATGACATATTTCGGAGTGACAGAGAAGCACAAGTTTCCAATCCAACAAAATACGTGGCAATGAAGCACAATATTCCCAGGGGATGTGATAAATATTAGATTACCATTTAAATTGATTTTTCTGCTTTGGAATACAGTCACGCTGGAAGCCGACTACATTTTTAATATCCTTTGTATATCCAACCCACCAAAGAAATAAGAGTATCTAATAAGTGATAATAGTGGAATGTTCTACTTACGTGAGTCAGTTTCTAGGTGCAATTTTTTATAAACAATACTTTCGAGGATGAGTATACCGCCTATGTCAATAAATATGAAAAGCAATATTGCAAAGCAGTCTGTAGGGGACGTAATTGAAACTTTTTAATTTTATCTACTGAATGTTAATGAAATTATGAACCAATCAATGGCCTCGCTTCAAACCATGCATATGTCATACTAAATTCAATTTGATCTATCCCCATTAACTTTGTGTGATGTTAATCATTATCAGTATTACGCAAGTTATTACGCTAATATCACATCATTTCTTAAGAAAATATTAAAATCGCCACTCGTATTATTTCGTACATGGAAATTCCTTGTCTCTCGCAACATATCCTTTGCCTGTTGGTACGGAATGAGTGATACAGTTTGTGTTGTTGTTTTAGTAACAAAGAGAGCATGATTTTCTGAACATTACAGACAATTCTACTCAAATCGATCCACTTTCCGCAGCTATTCGCAAGAGAAATTTAACTTAAGAGAAATAATATTCTTATTTAATAGTTTGATTCATTCAACACACGTATAGTTTCTTATTACATTTTATACAGCATTACGTGTAGATATGTTACATAATAGACACATATGCACTTCTATAATAATAATTCATTAGTTGATAATTAATTGATAAAATTGAATGTTTTGCCACCATTCGCAAGTAAATGCAAATAAACAGAGAATACATCAGAGGTAATATACACTCGACCCAACCACACATACACTCACAATGAGACTGACAGAGCGGAAGCGAGAAAGCTTACGATAGAATGATAATAGAGACAGCTGCAATATGACGTATCTGTTTGATTATCCGTTTCTACTTTATCAAGTTTACTAATTAAGCATAAATTCAATTCAATAATACTAACTAATCTTGATCAACGTCGAAGATAGTTAAAAACATAACGCTACGTAAGGGCTTCTTTAGGGGCTCTTTTCCAGTTTAGCTCATTTTAGCCAAGGTGAAACTGTATATAAAATTTACGAGAGCTCAACGTTTTCTTTTCAAGAAAGTTTCTTGGCTGTTTCAAGCACGGTTCACCTGCTTGTTCGTATAAAGGTGAAAACACTGCTGTGTAAATTCATGAAAGAAGAATACAATATTTATTGCATTCCATAAGTACATCAAACAACTAAATTTATTTAACGTTGCTACACTCCCAAGGAACACTGCAAAAAATAAAGTTACGACGTTCATGTCATAAACATGTGGGTAAATAATACTAATAAAGTAGCTAAACTTAGTTTAATAGATCTTTTGATTGAACGTTTATCCATAGCATGAATCTAAATGTAGAAAGAGCTTTCAACTATCCTGCATATAAAAGTAAAGACACAAGAAAATACAAGCATCTGACCACTGGTGTAACATTAGATCCTGCAAAGCAGGCGGGCTCGAGGATTTAGGAACCCAGTTTTATCCTCATCGAAATATTCTTTTCGTAGCCCTGAGCGACCTTCTCAGTGAACTAAATGTTCCATCCCCTACCCGGCTCCATACAATCATTAGCTTAGTAATGCAATCGAGCACTCACCCGCAGGTTCATGTTAATGGACACAGTATGTAATCGCCAGTGGCTTCCAACTCTCGCATGTTAATTTTAATACTTCTTGAAATCATTATAGTTTCAAATTTATTAATCTTATCATATTTTATTCAATTTCAAACAAAAAAATATACGTACATTTCTTAAACAATTCGTACTAAAAAGTAAAAGAAGTTGTTTGTGCATGGTTAAAAAGAAAATCATGGGGCGCGCTACTTGAACAATTTGTAAAGTAACCATATAAGAGAGCACGTTCCATGCTTTTCTTTTCATACATGCATAAAGATTTTTTTTTTTGCTTTTTTAATACGAATTGTTTAAGGAAAGTATATCTTAAAAATATTTTTTTTATGATTTTTAAAAAAAATCCAAATCCTAAAGTGTTTTGCAACCAGTCAAACGCCACAAAAAATATAGACATATAAAAATATATAAAAGTAACAGTATAATATTGTATCGTCAACCCACTTACATCTCTGTGCAAAATTTCATCATTGTATGATGTCAGAAAATGAGTTTAATTATCGTTGCAAGATTTGAGGACACTACGAACCATTGTGCACTAAAGAAAATAATGTGAAAAATGTTTTCACGTCACTTACTCATAAGCACTGACCATTGCGAAGTGATAACAAGTAAAATATGATTGAGATATCAGAATCAGCTTTCTACAAGTAGACCACAGAAAGACCGTGCAACGTACAGGTTGCACTGTTTGCGACGTATTGTAGTGTTCATTTTTCTCATGTGAATGTCATTCACTGCTAACGTCTAGCGTTTTACAAATACTTGGTTAGTACCAAACTATTTAGCCCGTATTGTCTAGTGTAAGAAAATATCATTAACTAATAGTGTGCAAAACTGATAAACTCTTGCTGATAAGACTGTAGATATCAAGTTCATCTCCATCTGTTTTCACGGATCGGAAAAGCTAGCAAACTCTGTTGTATGTTTCTTGAATGGAAACAAAATTCCGCTATTAAGCTGCCGTAGTCCCATGCTAATGCTTCAAATTTGCTGGATGTTACATGCAATGGCTTGCAAATACAGATCCTTCAACCTAATGAGTTCGCCCTCTGTTGCATACAGCCTAAACTTGTTGGGAACAAAAGCCTCGGTTTCAGTGCGTCGTTGGAATCTTCTAGTATCATCTTGTTACCGCGAAGATTTTGAAGTCTCTTAATTCGTATGTCCAGGATGTTAGAAACAAATTTACGATATATGATTTGCATTATAAAAATAGTATATGTTTTGCTTACCTTTGTTTGCTTTGACTGTGTGTAATCACAGGACATGTAAGGAATTGTTACACAAGTCGAACGTTAAAACATTTTTTTTAACTCTTGTGAAGAGTGGTGACGAAACGTGGTCCAGCCACGGTGGAACGGTGGATCGAGCAAACCTGACCAAGGCCCAAAAAGGCTCAAGCAAGTAAATGCTATGTCTAAGTAATGTTAAATCTTTGATTGGCAGGAAATTGTCCATTCAGAGTTTTTTTTTTCATTACGCTGTTCCATAGTGACTGCACCACGCTACGTGAATGTAATGCTACAACTACGAGAAAAGTTTCGGCGCAAGACGCCAGAGATGTGGCACAACATGTTCAGAGGTGTCATCACGATAATGCACGTTCCCATTCCTCACTTAAAGTCCGGACATTTTTTGTAAGCACCTGTGAAGTGCACTCAGCCTCCTATCTAATTGAGTACCAGAACGTCCTTGTTATTCCTGGACACCTTGAGAAGATAAAGGCGGTCGAGCGTGGGAGTGGCCACCCATCTCACTTCGTACCGTATGTCGAGAATATGTGGAATGCTACAATCAAGGCACGTGCGTATCACACATCTCTACCTTTTTTACAAGACACTTGTTGTTCCACATCAGGCCTACTCCTGATTTGGTACTAACTGTCTTGTTTTTCTTCCCTAAATTGAAATTACCCAACAAATGTTGGAAAGTCCATCAGGTCAAATCCTTCCGAACCCCAGGGCATTAAAATTGGAGTTAAAGCAAGCATTCCAGAACTGGTAGAAAGGCTGGGAGCGGTGTATGCATAGCGGAAGGAAGTTCTTTGAAGGATTCAAGACCGATAAAGTTGTAGGAATTACCACTTTCTCCATTTTAAATTTCGGTAACTAGAAAATGGAACTTTATAATTAGGTTCAAAACAATTATCAGGAACCAAAAGGTGTAGAGAGCTGGCCGACGTGCTGTATAGCTCATTGTATTGCGGAAGAACTACAAAACTGTCAAAGAATGAAGGAAAAATCTTATAAATGACTACAGGAGAATATTACACATTTGTTGAGTTGTTTACACTTTAAGCGATGAAGGAATTAAAACTTGATATTCTCAATAAACCTGTTTTGTGGCATTCCTTGTTTTCTCCCGACCCCCTTCACTTATTGTGTTGTAATTTTCTCATCCGTCAGTTCCTGTCATAGTGGCATTGCTCTCCATTTTTGCAGTAAAATGTTAGTGAGATCGCATTATGCTCTTGAATCTTCGTATTAGCACTGACATTCCATTTGAGTGATTTAGGGTTTTAAAATGATAATCTGTGTCTACTAACGTTACAACATTTTGTATAATTCAGCTACTTTGATACGTTTATCATATCTCTAATTTGTCTTTGAGAAAATCTATGTATTTGTCCCGAAACCGGTTGAAGGGGTAAAGATTAAGATTATTGCAACCATAGAGTTAGGAAGAGAATAGAGAGAACATACATGACGTCACATGAAGCCAAATTCGGTTCATCGGCAGCCATCTTGTGTGGCTCCATTAGAGTCCCTCTATACCGAGTACTGTGGGGATTGCCTTTTTCGATATAGAATGAGTGCATCTGAGAGAGGCAATACTCGGAAAAGAGGGTCTCTGAATATGGGGCCACTCAAGATGGCCGAAATGCCTCGTCCCTTCCGTCTCTTGGCTTCATTGCCCTCTTCAACAAAACAGCCTAAGGTTCCCTCTGTTTATATTCCTAACTCTATGATTGCAACATAACCAAATAATGACATTGATACAATTTTCTCTAACCAGTTTCTATAACTATGGAATAGTAGTTATTACATGAGAGAACGGATTCGAGAAGTAACCGGACCTGGTCTGATTCAAGGTACTATTACTACATTTGCTTACTACGAGCGATGGGAATTATGGAAAATGACAGCGATTCTGGACCAGCCCACGACCATCCGAATGCAAGGCTAAATAGTCTTCCGAGCGCTATACCAGGGCTAATATCAGAAACAAACAATACAATTGGTAAAGTATCATAAGCTATTTTCTTACAAGCATATCTAAAAAAAAGAAACAAACAAATTGCAGTCGTCGAAAAAAAATCAATGTCTACCTTGTTAGGTTTCCGTGATGTACGCTTCATCTTCAATTTAGTCAAGTTCTGTTCGGATATTTTAATTATAATCAGAAACACATCAATGCCAATTATCGTAGTCTAGGTATGCAACTTAATAAACACAATCATACTAAAATAATATGTTGACTGACTTATTTTCGTGAGAAATTGCTTCAAAATTTCACTTTCTTACAGTGAAAGAAAACGAAGATTCCAATGTTAAGAATGACACATAAGAAAGTTTAGTTATTGTATATAATTGAACTTAAGGCAACCAGAAAATGATAGATTGTAATATTGGCAATAAGTCTACGAGCTCATGTTGCATAAGCATAAGTAACAAACGTTATATTCTTATCATAGAATTATTACCTAGAGGAATGTTTAAAGCTATTGTATTCATCTTGCAATCAGGAGATTTTGATTTCCAAATTCCGAGGCCGGTCATCTATAATTTTCTTTAGTGGGTTGAATTTGGAACTTACTGCGTAAACTCATCACACCGACTATTCCCTCTTTAATGATGGGCCAGAAATGCTGTAGTTAGGTACCAGTATAGACTGTAATTATCAGGGTTAGGAAGTTTAGTTGCACGCCATTTTCTTGAAGGACAAATTAGAGGAATCTGAAAAAACAAAAACAATCTATAAAATGTCGCCTCCAGTTGAAAACTGAGGTAATGTTCCAGCAGCTTTGCTCCCTTTTTGGAACCTTTATCCCCTTTTCCCTTCACTCTGCCCATAATCCCATTTTGTTCCCTTTTTACTGCTCGTAAAGACTTTAAAATACATTCAAATTTTTACTGCTACTGCTTAATATTTCCCACCGTACATTTTATCATAAAATTTTAAATTTCATTTGGATTCCAATTTGTATTATGTATTAAGAAAGTGAAGACGGGATTCAAGACAAACCTCAAAGCACACCTGTAACAATGAAGAATTCCACTCCTTGTTAAACGTAAATTGGCTCTATATAAAACAACGATTTATAGTAGCCAATTTAACGTATTTTAACAACAGCCGTAAACGGAGCGCGCAGATATTGTCTACTAAAGTATGTTCATTGCATTCTTACTTTTTACAAATAATTTCACCGGAATCAGTTTTCTCCTGTTAGTGAACTTGTTGCTTCAGAAGATGAGTACAGTATTTCGTCGTGCCGAAGGTGTCCAAATCCCGATTTTTCGTTCTGACTCAGTAATACATGCAGGTTTTCATCAAAACTAGTGGAACTTTGTTATACGAGGCATATTTTGCTCTCACTCAAGTTGGTACACGGAAACTGATAAAAATGTGGGACAGCAATCGACATTCAAGCATGTATGACTGCGGAAAAGTCATGGACCGTCAGGATAGCCGGTCTCCGATTTTGAAATCGGGACTTTCACCAACTGAGCTGTGGCTGTTGGGTGTATTATTATTCCAGCCTTGTTCCTAGGTAACAAGAAAGTGTATTCAAGAACACGTGTTTGCAAGAATGACGCGTTACAATGCTATTGGCGGTATTAGTGATTTACAAACAAACAAGGCTGATTTTGCCCACTGTTGTTCTTTGGCTGTGAAATTCTAAGATATTTATTCTTTATTTGTAATGTAAATGAGTGTAAGCGAGCCCTAATGAATATTTATATATATTTAATTCGTGCATGTAACGTTAATATTCAGTTATCGAAGTTATAATTTCCATGTAACCAAATGCAAATACATTCATTCATTCGTTTGAAAAAGGAAAAGAGGTGGAACATTTGATGTTTTTTTTTCCTCTTTATTACGTTTTAGGCATTACGCATTTTCCTCAGTTCCACATTATTCTTTGTTAGAAGCGTGACAAGCTGCGTCGATTCTCAATTGTTTCTGTGCATGTTAATAACTTTGCAACGTGTGATTTCTTGCAATGTATGGGAAAGTGTCGTCGTTACTTGTGTGATTCATACAAAATCTGTCTATCGAAGTCTATTTCTCACGTGTTGTATTGACCATATTAGGTATATTCGGAGAACAATATCGCCCACTGAGGGTATTTTACGATTTAGAATTTACGTTCTTCAGGTCATTTTGATATGTGTTCTTTAGTCCATAATGATTCTTGTTGGCATGACGTACGAAAGTAATAAAGAGTCGAGAACTTTTTGCGTATATCTTTTCCTTGCTGAGTCGAGAACGACACACAAAGTCAGTCAAAACAAGCGAATTTCCGTCTAAAGCAATCTTTTGTACAGATTAGAGGTTCATATCACGAGGAATTTGGACGGAACTTGATTTTGATAAGTGATTTTGTGTTGTGATTCTAAGTCAAAGTGTAAGACAATGTCGTCATCCTTTGTCTGTAAGTGCTTGGTTCAGTATTCACTATGCTAATGTGCGTACCAGCTTAAATCACGATAAAACAGCGGTTTTCGTTTTCGATTTGTAAACATGAAGCTGTGAACGATATCATCTGCAGTGTTTGCTGTTTGTGTTGCATAAAAATCACTACGTTGAGAGTTAGCGGGTTTAAAACTGCAAATATATTACATTAATAATGTGTGGTTTCCCGACTCATTCAGACCTATTGTTGTTTGGCTGTAAAACGTGGTTCAACTAACAAGTTTGGTAATCAAAGACTGTCCATTCGTACGTGTTCATCATCGAGATTTCTCCTGCGTAGAATGTTCGTTCAGGGACGTCATCGTAAAGAGTGTGCGTGAGTAAAAAAGTACTCTCCCTCTTCTCCATTCCGCAGTTAACGACTGAACATATGACAGACAAGGAAACTTGTACGGAAACATATTTTTAATATGCACGGCCAATGCATCAGCAAACTGAAAATAGTAAATAAACTATTTGCATTACTCAAAAGACCTATATGTAAATTAAGTTAGAGCTCAGCGCTTGCGTAATTCTTATTTTGTTTGCATAAATCAATGTAGTTGTATTGTATGTATTTTATTCATGTGTTTTCTTTCTTTTATCTAATATTAAAATTTGAACAGTGGTGTTTATATTCAAATACCTTTATTCATTATTTGTTAGTTCTTGTGTGTTTCTAAACAAACCAAGGTATTTTAGTGGTAGATTTTCTTCAGTGCTATCCGTCGAATGCTATGTATGACATATGTTTATCCCGCTGGATTTTTACTGACGTGTTACACAAGTGACCCTACATTACCATCCAGGCATTTAGGATATCAGTTTCTGTTATCTCATAAAGGTGACTACGGTTGGGAATTGGGAGGAAATCGCTAACCTAAGATCTAGTAACTATTTTATAGCTAAGGTTGAAACTTTATAATCGATGGTTAACATAAGTCATGTTTTGATAGTTAAAAATCGATTTTAAGATTGGGAAGAAGTATTATTTGAACATAAGATGACCTTGAGGTTAAAATTCACTTAGATTAAGTTATATTCCTAGGATAGCTTATCGTTCTACTTTTGTTACAATGAAACTTTAATTCATGGCTTGGTTAACTTTCACTCATTAACAGGTGAAATCTAAGTTTGTAATAATTTATTAGGCGAGATATTTCATATTAAAATTTCTACAAACAATAAGAGTGAATAAAATAAGTAAAACATATATTGATTTTTATAATAGAAATAAATAATATAGTATCGTAAATTCCTCGCAGCGTTTAAGTCTATAATGTAATCATATTCGGTAAGTGAACAATGATAGATATAAACTGACCTGGACAACTAAAAAGGGGTTAAGATCATGTGTACTTTTAACGTGTATTTCAAAAGTGAAGAACTGTCGTAATTGTCTACCACATGCATGAGTGTGTGTCACATGTTGAATTTTTCTTCTAACATTATCACTATACGCAGGATAGCCGAAGTCTCTTTCTACTTTTAGTCTTATCTTATGAATGAAGATGATGCATAGAACGTCGTTCAACCCGAGGATGAATGTAACTACTTCCTGTATTCATTTCACTCATCTAACAATCGTGATTTTACTTCTTAGAATGGACATATTCTATGCTTCTTGAGAAAGTAACAAGGTGTTAGTTCATTGAGGTACATTATACAATGTAATTAATATTCCTTCCTGCTTTTATGAAGTTAAACAACAGTGATTTCGTCTTCACGCGATGCAAACCGAGGATACATTTTAAGTTTTCAACAGCCTAAAAACCTTCTCCAGAAGAAAACTTTAGCCTTTCAGCAATCTTTTCAACAGTTTCACCTTAGTTAAAATGAATCAAACCAGATAAAAGCATAGAGAGACTTGTACATAGTTTGCTTTTTATTATATGATATTCATCGTTAAACGTGACAAACGGTTTGTTAATATTATTGAATTGAATTTACATTAACTTACGTACTACTCAAATTGAAAACGGACTATGGAAAACATAGGTAGTAATGGAGTCGCCTGGGTAGCAGTGCGGTCTAAGACGTTAGGCCAACGACTCGAAGCTCGCGGGTTTGAATCCCGCCAGCAGTGGCATGAATGTTTGTGGATTTTAGCTAGTGTATGGAGTCGAATTGTGACATGCCGAAGTCAAAAGTTACTAGCCATATATATTTTTATAGACAATAATAAAACTCTCTTCATTATCTTTCTATATCATTATCCTTCCCTATTCCGTTCTCCATTTGTTTAACTCATTGTGCGCGTATGTGGGGTCGCCGAGGATGTATGTTTTACTCTCGTTTAATCAGTGCTTATTTGTATTTACTGCTGAATAATGGAAAACTATTTCAATGTCTCAATTCATCTTTATCTAATGAGTTTATATTTTAGAAGTACGTTACCTTCCTGTAACACATCTATATATATATATATATATAATGTTCTCTTATGGCGAAATATATACTGCTTATGTGTTATATAGATGTAATTAACAAACAAGAATATTGTTTCCGTTTGATAAAATTACTTTTACAAATTGCTATGAAATGGATCGATCCATTGGAGTAGAGTTGTCTGTAACTTGTACGAAATCCCTCTTTCTCTGTTAGTGACATCACTAGACAAGTTGGTTTACCCATTCCCTTGTAACAGGTAAAGAATATGTCATAAACCTTTGTATTGTCATTGGTATTGTATGTAATAATTAAATTACTGTAGATAACAGCTTACAGGTGGAAATGCAATAATGTTGAAGCAAATATAGCAAAAGTGATTCATTTGATTTAGGCAGTACATTCGCCCTCGAAGGTATTGTTTATAAAATTGCATCTCCAAATTAACTCAAGTAAATATAGCACACCTGTATTATCACTTTAATTAGTTGTATCTCATTTCCTTGGTCGGCTGGATATCTAAAAGTCAATTAAAAACGTTATCAGTTTCGAGCGTGTGTCAAGCAGAAAAATCTATTTGTATGGTGATCTAATATTTATCACATCTCATGGGAATACTGTGCTTCATCGCCACATTGTGTGTTGGAATGGAATTTTATGTTATTCCAATTCACCTTGATCTATCGTAAAACAGGTGAATATGGATGGGTGATTGAATGTGTTTTCTCTTTGTTAAACAAATATCGTTGTAACATCAACTTGACAACCATTCATTATTCCTATTTCAGTGAAATTGTCCATTAACTCGGTGTGTGGTGATAACAAACTGTAACGTAGTTTAATGTTCTTGCAACATCCTCTTATGGGTCATTTAACTTTAAATCATAGCAAATATTTATTTCAGATGGTATACAGCATGCTTCATTGAAGCTAGGAAAAAGTACCAAACGTTAAACCTTTCCGAATATTTATGGCGAAGCATGTGGTCATCTGAATATAGGATGTTAGAGTTATGTCGACAGAATCACGGATGTGGTACTCGCACATGGTTTGTTAGGCTTGTAATTAAAACGTTGATAATTTTAATAATAATAAAAGGAAGAAACTTTTGCTTTTACTGTATTTACTTTATAGTTTCACAAACCAAGACACTGAAGACGTATCTTGTGTATTTTAGAACACTCTTAACCATCAAAAGAGTCTTTCAGAATTCAGAGGTCACCGAAATAACTAAAACTAATCATTCATTCTAGATCGCACTTCACTAGGTTATATAATGCAAAGTGCTCGACCATTAGTAATACCCAATCTGACGTTCGTTCATTTAGAGTGACCCAAGAATCTACACACATTATTTTCTTAAATAGAGATGAAAGTCAATTGACATATCGTTGGGCAGCTCTAGAGGCACCTAATATGTAGTTTATATTGTGTCTTATTCCTGAATGTGGGACAATATGAGCACTTAAGACGTTATGGTTAACTCTTATAGACTGTATGCAGTTTACCTTATTGCGTCGAATAATTAATTGTAATCACCAGGGCTAGGAATTTTAGGGTCAATTCTTATAATGAAAAATACCGGGAAACGTCCTAAAATAATACCAAAAAGAGTGAGAAAGGAATCAAAATGTTTCGTCAGGCATAATTATTTGAAAATTGGAGAAAAAGTTATTAGCACAAATTATAGGTACAGAGATAATTGTATTCAGTGGGTTACGTACCAGTATCATTCACCAGAGGAAGGACAAAATAGGCAGTTGTACCTCTTTAAAGATTTTAGAAATAAGTTTATTTCCTTCTGAAGTTGAGACGTTGAATTTATTGATTAACTTTAGGCATCTCAGGCTCCGGCTGATTTAAGGTGCTGGAAAAGATGTTGAAGTTAGTCAGCATGTTGAGGTTAGTTCGTAAGTATCATCCCGTTGTTTGGCTTGTATAACTGACAAAAAAACACTGAAAAAAGAATTCAGTTAGGATATGTGGCCCAGAACAATAAGATTGCTAAGCGAACTTATAGAGTTTTTTCATCCAACGCGATTCCTTGAAGCACATTGATTGTACATACATGCTTCCAATCTTTTATATTCAGAAGGTTGTCTTTTTCGGTACTCTTCGCTTGGTAACCTCGGGTAGTTCAAAATGTTGATGCCAGATTGAAGTCACACTAATAACTGAAATATATATTACTTGCGTACTTTTCACACGTTGCTCGTGAACTCTGAATGAAGAGTTCTTCAAAGTTCATTACAAATGGTTTATGTAACAATGATATCTTACACAGTGGCGCATGTCCTGCTCTACCGTCATTTCGAGGGCTCAATCTACCATGCAGTGAGTATGTTGTTCCGTTCACGTACTATTTCATATGAACAACCACTTTACCACTCAAGTCACGAAATTCCATACAATTTTCTCCACGATTTCATTTACAATGTTCACGAATTGATGATGGGTCCCTAATCAGGACAGTCCAGGTCCCTACTTATTGACAGCTTCTTTAATTCTGAGCAGGAGCGCGGAAAAGGTACTGCCGTTCTGAACCAGATTTTTTTTTAAAGTGGTGTATTTATTTCAATTGATTTCCAAATGCACATTTGACGTTATCTCATCCTCAACTGCTGGTCCACTAGCTGCAGATTGATTGATTGTTAATTAAGGGAACAACGGTAAATGCTAGTCTTGTCTACGTCTTATCAGCCAAAGCGTAAATAAAACTTGGAAAAGGGATATTCACTGGTTTTCGCAGGGTTTAACTCAATTTATTCCAGTGCTGTAGAAAGCACAGAGGAGTTATCAAAGTTCCATCGTGCATATATTGTATTTATGTTTGCAAGTTCTCAAGCAGACGATTCTGTATTGGCATAGGAACATTTTCTTTTATGTCTACATATTTTAGGCTATTTTCCACATCAGTTTAGAAACGTAATGAAAATTTGCTGGATTATCACGCGAGAATCATCTGAAAATTTTGGGTATATTTCATCAAATACCAGATGTCGATCATGTTTGAGAAATTTCTTCGACACAATGTAACAAATCATACTTAAGCTAGACATACATGAGGTTCGTTAATCAGATAGAATTCTCGTTCTTCCCATTGAAGTTTTGACAGCATCGTCACATATAATTAGTTCATTCGTGACATCGACATCAATTTTCACAGTGGAACCGCAGTGACTGAATGGCAGAGCGCTCACTTCTGATGCCCGAGATCGTCGGTTCGATTCCTGATTATGCCGTGTGGGCTTTGTGGTGAACAAGCACTGTGCTCGTGGGATTCCTCGGGGTTCTCCCGTTTCCTCCCATTTTCTTCATTCCACTACTTCTCCCAAGATCATCTATCCACCTTAAGCTAAAGCTGCCTATAGGCCTGAAATGAATTTTGCTACATTTTACGATGGATCTCGCGTGGTTAAATTTATGTTTTGAATATAATAGCATGTGGAAAGAAGATGTCTTCTTCTTCTTCTCCATTTTAAATGCGTACATAATAACGTTACTGAAAGCTGCTGACGCGATAAAAGTCACACGTAGTTCGACAAGCAAATATGCATTGGGGAGATTTACAGATATGTGCGAATGCTTCCCGATGAGTTCTCCCTGAACAGCTCACAAATAGATAGCATTCCTGGGCCGATTACACCAACTCAGGGTTTGTTCAAATTCCACCAATTGCTGCAAGAAATGTTTGGGTGATATCTTACATAAGAACCAGGTTAATATCATTATGCTTGCCCCTCCCACTGGTATAATAATCATGAACATCATAATAGCCAATAGCTCTCAAGGCATCAATATAATGGTCTCTTTTAAAATGGCTTTTAATTAAAGTTTTTAATGTTAATTTAATTTGGAGGTAGTGCTAGGGAGAAGAATAACATTTTAAATTAATAGTGTTTGTCTATACGAAAGTATCATTCGTTTGACAGATTTAAGTTTAAACATGCCGGTTCTAGATAAAGTAATAATTCACACTTTCCGTCTGTAAGAAGACAAACTGTAGACGCTTGTGGTCATGGCTATATTTCAAACTACATACTCACTCGTTTTGTGTGATTGTGGGAAAAGGAGAGAATTCTCAGTCAAAATCAACCCTTTTCGGGATTCGAGATTCCTAATCCAGATTCAATGGATAATCTAATGAGTACATCAGCATTATTAGTCTGTGTCCAAGGTTATACGTTGCTATCATCTTCCAGTGCAAAGCATCTTTCGTGTATCAATATATGAAGTCAGTATTTCATGGTATTGTAGGACATCAGGTAGGCTAATATGACCTGTGATAGGAAATACCAGTTTATTAGGATAATTAATTTGTTTACATGTACAGATCAAATGATTTGGCATACAACATGCTTGCGTCTTGTAATAATGAGATTCTAGGGCTGATCCCTCATTCAAACAAAAGCACGACTGCCATGAAGGAAAATTGAAGTAAAGCCAACGTCGCTATCTCTTCCATTCCTCGTGCTGACAAAAATGAATTTTAGGCGTGAGAGTCTGAATTTTACATTATTCTTAGCCACCTATTTATTTTGTGTATGTATTTTACGTTGGTGATCGGAAACATTGTAATTACAATTTTCAGCATGACATAGTGTTCAAATGGTTTAAAAAATCCTTCGATGTGAAATAGAGTTGATATATTATTCTATATCAAAAAACCAATTAGTCGAATATCTGACATAAAACTATTTATCCTCCTTACCTATATATAAATTTCGTGAATGGCATATTTTTTAATTTAGTTAACGGTTTACTGAACTTTGTAAGAAATGTACTTATTTTAGTAAAGGAAAAGGGGAATTACTTTAAGAATCATTAAAAATATTACCACACGATAATGACAGCGTAATTCACTCTAGACTTTTTCACCCTTTGTTCTTAGTTTATTAATTATATATCTTTTGTAGTACTCAATGATGTTTGGAAAAATATTCCGTTACTCTGTTTAAAGCATCTCTCACTTTTCTCTCGGGAACAACTTTCCTAAAGCGTGATCCATGACAATTCTGCGACCTGGCTGAAGGGAAGTGATTCAAGCTTGCTCGTTCGGAAAATATGATGTTCTCGACAAAGAGCTTGACATAACTACAAAACGTTAAAACAAGATCAATAACAACGAAAATGAAAATTTTAAAGATGACAGTTTCTTTCCAGAACAACACATCTCATCATCATTTGCTGATTGGGTTTGCATACGCTTACTATCCACTCCGCAAGCAAATTTTAGAGCACGGTCTGCATGCAACAGGTATCTAATTATTTCGCAATTCTTAACGCTCAAGTTGATATTGCTCGATTTTTTACTTATTAATGTAGGATCTAACTTATTTATTGTATCATTGGGAAACTCATAAGTTACTATTCAAATGTTCCTCGATTTTTAGTAACCAATACACCATTAATACTTTTAGACATTCCACACTTAGGAACTTTAAAATCATTTACTCGTATTAAGCTTTTTCTTGTAAGGTAACTTTGTAAACCGTGAGGTGGGGGGCTAGCGTGACCCTCAATGAAATTAACTACGTATGTCCTATTGCTGACCAGAAAACAAATTCGAACCCATGCTTCGAACGGTAAAAAAACTTTTGTTTGCAACAAGGAATTTCACTAGAATGCATTTTTACCAGATTCTTGAAACCAAGGTCAAAAAAAACAAGAAGTACGTATAACAGGAGTTTATACTTGTCCACAGAAATGCAGAGCTCGTATTCAAACGAGGTCACATTCGATTAAAATAAAAAAAAATAGAATCGTCCCATTTTTGACGTGTAATTTTGGAGCGTCGTATGAATAAAACATAAAACTTACACCTAACGTGATTAGTTTACCAATTATTGACAATTGTATGTTTCATAAGCTTCTATCCAATTTATGTTGTACACAATGGAATCAACATGTTGTAGTCCATCATTGGCTTTCTTTTTAATTAAACGAGTGCGAATTTTCAATTTGTCTTTTCTTGAATGATGAACACTAGTGTGTTCAACATACTTTTACTTTTGTTTCATACTGTTATGAAGAATTTGGTAGAACAATGCACTCTAAGGAAATTCTTTTTGCAAGCAAAAGTATTATTCCCGCTTTGACGCAGTTCTCGTTTGTAGCCATAACTCCTTTTCGAAGCATGGGCTTACATTTGTTTTCTCGTTACCAACAGGACATATGTAATTCATTTTATTGCAGTTAAAATTCACGCAATCCCTCACTTAAGGTTTAGAATGTAACCTTAAACATTTTGACACCTAGTATTTAGACTAGAATCGAAAGTATTCATGGTAGGCGTTTTCACAGGCTTGTAAAGACAAAACTTGAGTTGTCCATTTATGTTTTGAGTTTAGTTGCTCTTTCCGAAGAGCGAGTTTAACCTTTTCGAATCAGTAACTCGCGAATTACAACACAATAAGAAATATTTCTTATAAATTTGTCGTCCAAAGATATAAATTTAAACCAAAAAACAGTTATCAGTTTTTTGAAGAAAATAATGCTACTACTGTGTAATTGTATTAACTGGAAATTCATTTTCGTTTACCTTCTAAGTTCTTGTAAATGAAAATTCTTGGATTGTTGGTACTTTCTCATTAAAAATTGTAAACTTTGCAAATTTTACATTTACGCGATTGGAGGCTATAATTTTGGTCGGTCTTCAAATTCTCAATGAATCAGAATGGTCAGGATGATCTTGATTCAAATTCACGCTGAGTTACCCAATGCTCGTGCAAAGTGCATACCATTTACCATTGTGATTGTACTTTTGACTTGCAAGTGTTATTAGTTTTAGTAATTATGTTTATTTTATTGCACAGAGTCTCCAATTGCCGTTACTGACGTGAGTTGATATCATTTGCAACCGGTTTGATACATATACAGATGTGATGTTACCCTATGCTTGTTCTTATTAGGTTTTGTCTGAAATAAATGTAACACATCTAACTACGTAGCCTTTACATAAAACATAAGCGTTGTTAACGATAGCTTCCATTATATATTTAGTCCCTTGTGAGAGGACATGGCATTAAGTCATTAAATATATTGAGCTCTTGTTTGTGAGGGCAGTCTATTCGTAATAAAACAATGCGTTCGGTAAAAAGCACACCTTTTATGTTATTACGCGCCAGATGAATGATGACAGACGATTTGTTTCCATAGCAAACCATAATTATAATTGTTTCACCGTCTACCAAGTCTGCTAACTGTCTCACTTAGGGTATTCTCTGGGATACCTGACTTAGTTCTTTTAGTGCGTTTCTACGAACGTTGCCTTGTTAAAAGAGTGTCCCAGTTTATTCTTTGTGGGACACTTTTGTAATGATACGAAATCAATTTAAAAGTT
>JAGDQP010039525.1:0-17693 GCA_022664845.1 Lepisma saccharinum | reverse complement strand
AGGGATCACAGGTGGAATCTTTTTTAGAAAAAAATGTTAGCCCCTCAAAATATACGTATTTCTACGTTTTTGTTCGGAGATACAGCAGTGAGGACAGATTTCATGCACAACCTGGACACACACATTCATTATCAAAGTGTTTTGTTAAGCTACACATGTCATTTGTGTGTCCCCGGTGGGTGAGTGGTAACGCTCGATGCCGGTGTGGGCACAAGTGGTTCGGAGCCCACGTTAAACTGTAGGTCCCGTCCTTAGTAGCTTACCAATTCAATTAACATGTCATTTGTTTGGGTACTGGTTACTATAGAAACAGAGGGTATCGTTGGAATAAAATCTCCAACATTCACATTTTTAGGGTATACTGGAATTTATGGTCTGAGGGATGACGTCATTCGGAGAGTGCATTTGAAGGTAATGTTTCTGGAATTATGCAAACCCTTGAAAAAGGCTATAAGATCACCAGCATGAGCCAAATTTGAACTTACATTTTCTCTCCACAGACTTTTAACTACTTGCAGTACAAGTGTTTGTTATTCAGTACTGAAGTCCTTACGAAATGAACACCACAAACTAAACTCGACAGCCCATATAGAACCTTCCTTCCGTGCCAGGCAGCTTTCGTACAACCACGGTGTAACGTGGTCAACACATCGCCACTGGATTCCGCTACTTCCTAACTTAAAAATGGCCCCAATAGACCACCATATCAATACAGAAAACTGGAAGCCACTACCGGACATATTAGAACTAATCCGGCTTTAACCACTGGACTGAGCATAAGTACGATCACTAGAGACACAATTCATATTATTTATCATGGTTGATCCTCAGTCACACCAGGTCGAGTACCTTCCAACATCCTCTCCCATACCCTATCCCGGTATAAGATGCTTGAAGGCCATAAATAAAGTCAAGACAATTCATAATGACGTTGTACTTAATTTTTGAATTATTATTACGCAACTTTGGCTCAAGCCGACGTTATACTTAAATCACAGAACTTTAGTTCCGAATAGAATTAATTTTAGCAATTTAGTTTGAGTACTTATTATTTTCAATAACAGAAACTGAATAAATCTCATACAAATGCATCGTTTCTACTCTAGATGATCATGCAATGTAAGCGCGTAATCACCACAGTGAGAGCACTGTAGATAAGCGTTGTTTTTACATCACTGCAAGAAAAGGGTTACTTTATATCATTATGCCTCATTTTGAATTTATTTTATGGTCTTATCTACGGCTCAGGCCAAGACAGGGCTACGCTGAAGGTACCATCCCTTCATTAGAAATGCTCCTGGAAAAAGCTAAGTAAAGATAGTCGGTCTCTCGAATGCTAAGCCAACGCTCTACCATTATGCTTCATTTGGATGCTATTAGACTTTAAATAAAATTTCTGTGATAATGTTATCCAAGTTTTATTTTAAGAACAGTGATCAAAATTTCGTGTGGACTAACATCCTTTGTACTCTTTTACTGATCACCGTTGCTAGGATTACAGTACCTATCAGGCTATCACGTGATCAAACCTCCTTTCCACAGCCAAACCAATTACCATTAAACTAGATAACAACGACATTTAAACTTTAAGCGCAAAGTTACACTGCCATTTCCCGCCCTATTTCAATTCCGCCCATAAGGGATCTTGTTTCACGTCAAGCAAAGCATCCTGTTAAGTGGTATAAAGACATCTGATACAGGAACGAAAATGATCTGCCATACAAAATTATATAGGTTGATCCAAAAGTCGCAAGCTATTTCAATAATGGAAGGCAGTAATTGAACAATACCATTTACTGTGAAATATGCCCAGCCTTACACGTCAACAAACGAACTTAATGAAGAACACCAAATCTAATCTATATCTAGACAACTGATTCTCAACCTTCACAAACCCATGGCCCGTAAGTTAAATTAGAATTTTTTTTTAAAGTAGTGGTCTTATTTCAAACCTGAAATTACTCTATTTGCTTACTGAACTCTTTACGCAAGAGAGCCCTGCCGGGACTCGAACCCGGGATCATTGGAATATGTCTTTTCTCCCTTCACCTTTTATTATAAAAAATGATCTTTTTCCCTTCGTCTTTAAAACCAAGATGCGCTCGATCTCACACAATTCCTCTTTCATATTTTCACCTGTCCATGTTCTCGTGGCGTAGTGGCTGTGGACGTGTGGAATTCTTTTCTTTTCTTAAAAGGTGGAGCTCAGTTCTCGTGAGTCGATTAAAGGAGGTTTCATAAGTTTTTTTTTTTCCTCTACCCTTTAATCGACTTACGAGGGGACTGCAAAGAAGATGAAGTCGAGATCCCTTTAAGGAAGCTATAGATCGGAAAATTATTTTGGACCCTCTTCTACTGAACCACAGATTGCAATGCCCTTAGGGGCGCTGTGTGGCGGGAAGGCGGGGGGCCGGGCCCCCCCCCCCCCCCCCCCGGCTAGTTTCAATGAGTCCCTTTAACCATTAAAGATCTATAGCTTCCTTAAAGGCGTTACACTGTGCAAGCAAGAAAAGAGAATGAAGCAACAGACGCAATAAAAACCAAACACCAGGTGACCTCCCAAATGAAGAACAAGATGAAAAATGGATCCGAAAAAAAAAAGAAGAAAAACTGAAAGAATAGGCAAAACCTCCATTAATCGACTCACGAGGGTGAGTCGATTAAAGGTTTCTTAAGCTATAGGTCGGCAGAACAAAGAAAGGAACTTAAGGGAGGTCAAGTTTGATCCAAATGAAACCTTCTTTAACCGACTCACGAGGGTACCAGCTCCCTGTTTTTCTCGCTTCTGACCCGTCTCCAGGGCATCACACCCATTCCACACTCCTCTATGTCAAATTCTACTTTCTCATCCCCCTTTTTCCAATCGAGGAGAACAGCAGCCTGAAGAAAACTTTGTGAGACACTCAACCCCACGCATTATTTCTCTCTCTACTTTCTATCAGTTACCAAATTCATTTCTTTCCGAGTCTAACCGTGTATATATATATATATATATATACACGAGCTCCTGCGTAGCCTAGTCGGTAGCGCGCTCGACTTCAGTGTGAGCGGTCCCAGGTTCGATTCCCGGTGGGAGTTAAGATAAAAAGATAAGGGGGGAGGGAGCCTTAGTCACCCGGACGGTATACGTTCTGCCACGTTTCCGAGCTATACGCTGCCGAAAGCGTGGTAAAATGAACTTTAGACTTTCACACCTCCAAAAGTTGATATGAGGCATCCTATTGTCAGTGACTTCAAAAGCTGTTCGATCGAAAAATGGACATTCCAAAATTGTGCAATGTATACCTCAAGGCAATACTTAGAAATTCTCTAAAGTAAAATTAGGTCCAAATGAGCGTACATAAGACGATTTTCAATACTAGCAAAAATTACACGTAATCACCACCTTCCACTCGGGTAATTACATTCTCTCTCTCTCTCTCTCTCTTATAAATAAATAAAAACGTTCGATGAATATACTTCCTACTGTTATGCAACCACGCATTTTAAAATGTATTCGGGATATAGAATCGGTTTGGTATACCGACTTGGCGCAAGCGAAGTATTGTTACGTGCCGGAAAGTACATAACATGCTCATTTCGACCCAACTTTACTTCAGTGAACTTCTGAAAACCCCTTATTTCCTTTTCGGAATCCCTTGCGCAGCCACTGGACAATTTTGAAATACGCAGTTTTTGATAATCATGTAGTTGACCGAACAAGAAAAAATACCGGTACCCTATCTCTTCAAGTACTGACCCATATGTTATATTTAATCTGTAAAGAACGTGATGAATACATTGTTCACCGGCTGTGGGTTTGTATAATAGTGTAGTTTAAAACTTTATGTCCATAGTATGCAGATTTGTAGGTCCAAAAAGCTGACAATTCACTGACTCTTTGGTGAAAGTTTTTTGGAAGTATATGAGTTAAATATTTTAGTATTTAAAGAAAATGTAACCTACGTATCTATAGTATCTGAATTGTTGTAATGTTCAATGCTTACGCAAAGCTGATTCGGAATGACCTATTACGATATAATGTCTGACAAGACCGGTAAAAATGGGCAAGACCTGGACTTTGTTCGAAACATTATCGTACTTGCGTATCGTCCATAAACTTCGCGAGCACTTCCTGTATTTCGAAAGGTTTAAGACAGATGATGTTATCCTCGTTACTTCATGAATGAAGTTTCCTTAGTTTCACTGAAAATGTATTTTCAAAATAAAAGAATGGATCCCGAATACAACTTTATTCCTTGTAACTTCCTGGAAAGTAGTTTGTACTCTAATTATTGAGGGAAGAGATGAAATCATACAAATTCACAGACACGGATGTAACGAAAGGTCATTGTCATTTAGCTTTTTAAGGTCGGGACGGAAGATAAGTTACTAATTTTGACTACTATTTGACTTTTATCTGGAATGTCTTAACTTTATCACAGGTTTGGAACACAGTGATGGTTCAATCTTCTGGTAAATCGGTACAAACCGATTCTTCTGGTATTTATACTACATACAGTACATAAATTTTAGTGGACTGTTTATTAGCACATTGCTCCACCGGAAACGAAAACTTTGCGGCCCACTCAACACCGCCTCTTGACCAACAGAATGAGAATCGCTGCTTTACATTACTGAGCATAGAAATTCAACTCCAAAGATTGAGAAAATACAGTAAACGACCGTATCATAGGAGCAGCAGACTCATCACAATCGACTTCTGCAATCCACGCTTTGCGCGCCCACAGAACAATGGAGTCAGTTTGTAATATGGGTTGAAGTCATACAGAGCCCCTTTACATATTCAAGTTAAATTAATCTACAGCAGACTTCCTTGATTTCATCCATTAACATACGAGCATTGGTATGTGTATGGGACCACACAATGAATTATGTTTCTCTTAATTATGGCTTTCTTTCATTCAAGTTGAAAATGTCTTTGGAACACCCTTTATATAATAAATACAACTACTTCTGCTCAGAAAAATAACGAAGAAATACGCGAGAATTCGAGCTGAAAAATATTCGCCTTGAAGCAGTTATACTGAGCAATAATGAAAGTAATCTATATTTAATAAAGGAGCATCTGTCTCCTACAACAGAAGATATGACATTAAGGGAAAGTCGCCAGATGTTTAAATGGGGAGGTGGAAAGATGAAAGAACTACTAGGTAAATTATTCTCAATGTACCTTAGACAGACAGACATACCTTCAAGATGGAGAGATGATATTATTATTGTTCTACTAAACAAGAAAGGGGGCAAAGAATGCGTCGAGAACTACAGACCCCTTTGCTTATTGTCTACAAAACTTGTTCTGAATCAAACTGAAAGAGATTTAGATCATGGAAATGAACAAGCCGAACTTGTTATTACAAGGGACCACATACAAGTTTTGAATGAGGGGAAGGAGAAATCACAATGAAATTCCAATGTGTCTAGGATCCACAGTTTTCGAATAAGCATTCGATTTGCTCATTAGTTATGTCGAATAATTTAATTATTCGTATATATATCATCATCATATTTAGCAGTTTCTATCCACTGCTGGAGGAAGGCCTCTCCCTTTTCTTTCCACATATCTCGGTCTGCTCCTGAAAAAAAATGATCTATTTCAACACACCCACCTGGAATATGGACGTCGTCTCGATCGTTACTTTTCTCTTTGGGAATCCAATGTAGTAAATTTGTCGTCCATGTTAATGAATGCACGTGGCAACGTATAATAAGGTAAGTTTATCATAAAAAGGAAGGAATTTGCTTACAGCTCATTTGTTCCATATTACAACAAACACACACACAAATATACACAGGTGACGTCGATATTTCGGGTTATTAAGTCTGTATTCTTGGTTGTAGAAGAAAAGACGAACACGTGCAGACTGACTGGTACTTACATTATAGAAGGGTCCATGACGTTTGGGCGCAAAACCGTTGATCTAAACAGCCTACCTACATATGTTATAATGTATTCATAACTAGAGCCCGCATGTTTAAGCACTAAAAACATGAAAATAAACACTGAAGTCACAAATTGGGGCACTAGAAATTTCGAATACGATATCTCTGTTGCAAATATGTAGTAATGGGCAGTAATGGAATGTTATGAATATACAAAATGCCCATTCCTTTACGTTAGAGATATTATAAAGATAATTTGACAGAAGTTTATTTTTGGTTATAGGCTGCCTACAGCAAATTTTATTTTGCCTATCTCAATGTATAGTGCCTATCAATGCCTATTTTTTATGAAATCTGAAATAACCTACAAAGAGTTCAGTTTCTTTATTTCAACCAGTAGAGACAAGTTTTGCGTGATGTGCAGAAACTGAGTGTATTCAAGTTGTTAGCCTAGTTTTTGCCAAATTATTTGTGAAAGTTTTCCAAGTTCAGTTGCATTTCGTGACCTTATTCGAAATTTGTTGTGCCTATTATCACGATTTTTAGTAACGAAACATCTGCGCTCTAATTATGAAATACAATTATAGCCTATTTAGATAAACGGACTTGCGTCCAAACTTCCTGCTTCGTTACAGAATACCAAGGCAGGCGTACAGGAACTTCACAAACACAATAGAAAAGCGGCAACGTTTCGCAAAAGCGTTTTCACATGGTACGAGAGAAAAAGGACAGAGCAGATTGGTGCGGGACTTGTGCTACACCCATATCACTTTCGGAATGTAACTAGTTCTTTCCTCAAGGACGAAGACAAACGCCAAAATAATTATCTGAAATATAGAAAGTAGAAAACAGAACGAACTTGATAAAAAAAAAAAAAAAATGCCCTACTGAAAAACAACTTGTAATTCATGGCCTAGTAGTGTTTTGATTTGCTGGACCATGGATTAACAGGTATTTCCTGCATGGTATATGTTTTTAATTTCCGATTCTTCTCATCTGTTTACTACATACCACTTCCCATATCTCAAACAATTACTTTGGTGTTTGGAACTAGTTTTGTTCTGAAATCAATACGAGTGTTGCTCCTTATACATTTATAGAATTTTGTGGTAACGCTACGTAAGTACTCTACCCTCCAAATCGTAACGTCCTTGCTATAACATGTTAGATCTAGACTGCACCCGCCCAATCCTGGAGGCCAGTGGTACCAGACATGAAACTGATCATGCGGGAAAAAAAATTTGAGCAACATGCGTTGCCAATTCAACATAAAAAGAAGTTATACATCATCCTACGTTTCTTGTTTTGGGGAAATATTTTGTTAATGTTATTGTAAGAATTGAACAATATTAGATGTAAATACATCTATTAGCTCCAGACATCAGAATTAACCATAAAATAGCACCAGGAATATTCGTAATTATGTAAAATTTCTACTAATCGTCACTTGTAAACAGACAAATCACATGAGATTTATACTTGATTGAACGTATTATGATTAATAAAAATTTAAGCACTGTGTCACCTTGTAAGCAGAAATTAATTCTTATAACAGAACTACGAGAGCTTAAATTTAGGAACGAAAAAAAATTGAAAATTTTCTTTCAGAAAATTAAAACGACTTTCTTGTATTTAAAAACCGTATTTTAAAATTTACAGAAGCCATAAACATTTTTTCCTGGTTTGAATCTGCATTTTATCTATAGCCTTTAGGCATCTCAGGCGAAATTTTTCCTGCGCTTTCGAACTAGTCTTGTTTTAGAATTATCAATTCTATTTGAGCAATGACCTTTTAATTAACAATAATACTGAGCAGCGTGGAACGTGATCGCTCCGTAATCGGATCACACTCCATGTATTGTCCGTGTAGTCAAGGACAAAAATAATCTGACATTATAGCAATAACAAACGCAATGATTTGCACAACACAACAGAAAAACGCACACAAAAGGGACAAAGCTTTTCAACTCGTGGTCGTTTCGTAACAAAACATTCTTATGTAAAATATGTCGCACATAATTTGCTCACGCAAAACGACAGGAGACCTCACACCAAGGCTTATCTCTATAGACTGAAGGTTTTCAAATCTTAACACAGTGCTTTCATGAAAATAACGGTATTTTTCAGATATGGTGCAAAAATACAGAGTCTGTCACCCAAATTTCGTCCGAAGCTGTACTAGGATGAAAACTGTCCAACAGCCCTGGAGCTAAACTACCAAATATGATAGTGAGTGGCAGGAGGAGGAGTAAGCGTCATGTAGATATTTTTATCTAATTTGAGGGCCGTCTGGTTTTGGCTCCATCTATAAGTAATTTTTAATAATTTTCTCGTAAATGCGCTTAATGAAAATTCATTCCGAAAGAATGCATCCACGTCGATTATCAAATTGGGAACCAGCAGCGTAACTAGTTCTTAACATAATTACATTAACGGCATAGCAGGGTTGTTACTGAACCCTTTCAGTAATTTTGCTTTTAACTAGACTTTATGAAACATTTCTAAAAGATAATAGATTTCGCTTTGAAGACATTTAATTACGAAAAACCAAACAAAAACTGTTCGGAAACGCTTACAAGAATTAAATTTTAACAAGCAATATATATAAATATATATATATACACAAATTAAAACCTAAATAAACAGTCCACACTTACGGCATGGCAGTGTCAAATTTGACCCCAAAGTCTAGAAAACATTGAAACTATACATACTTGGTAACGTCAACTTATGCTCACCAGAACGTCTCCACACGTACTAGGAATACATGGATCGGTTGCTGTGTGTGACGCATACAAACGGAGAAACACTAATTTAAAGATCTTACAGGGTCAATTTTGACCTCGCCATACCGTTCAAGTGTTAAGGGCTTGTTCTTGGCCTCCTCTCCGCGATTCATAAAAGCCATTATCCATTATGAGTTAGTAGAAATAAATACCGAAGACGAGATATTTTATTTTAAAAATGCCTATCATAAACCTCTTAATTTTTTTATGACTATATGTCTGAGTTGGAGTCACTGGTCTCACACCAGGCGCCTCCCCAAATAGCGGATATGGCAATGTTGACTAGAAACTGTCGTTAACTAACGAGTTCTAGATATGTTGCCAAATTTAAGATACAAAAATGTGTTCCTAACAGTGCATATCCTCTTTCTTGTTCTTCCCTTTCGATAGTAACCTAACTTTTTTTTTTATCAAATGTTACTACAATGGTCCATGTTAATTAAAGTTTACCGCAGGACCTAAATCTAAAATTGCTTTGTTGGTGATTGCAAACAACTTGCACAGCAAATATATAACGATCGTACAGAGAGTTTGCGACAAAGTAAATACAATGATTGAATATAATTTAAATTGAATCGATAGCTGGAAGAAGGAAATAAACGCCAAACAGGAATAAGTCCTGATGTTGCGTGAAACGTTGCTTAGTGAATAGATACACAACGCCAGTTCGAAGTAAGAATGTGTTTATACAATATATAATTTCTTTCTTGCCTCTAACTCTATTCATTGAGAGACTTTTAGCACTAAACAACGACTTCCACCCTTTTGGCGTTTATTTCCTTCTTCTAACTACCGATTCAATTATTAACTTGCATGTACTTTTCTCTCCTATTACATGTAGGGAAGAAAAATTAACTGAACTATTTTATTTTACAGAAAAGTTACTAAATTCGAAACTAACCTTGGTCCAATGGGTCCCGTTAGTTACGCCAATGCTGGGAACATTCTTGTATTTAAATAATAATAATAATTGGCGTTCTACCGTTCAAAATCAGAACTTAAAAAAGTCACAGATAGCAAATGCAATGACTACTTTCACATCAAAACCCTTGATGTTAACCTGTTATCACAAAACTAACAATACCAACATTCTATCACTTGCTTTCATATGAATAGATGCATAATGAAATGAAGCCTACATTCCGAATTTATTTACGCGTGGGTATAAAGTCGGAAAGGGCGTAGTTCCAAGGTACCATTCCAACATTTGCCTGGTGCGACTAAGGAAAACACTGTCCCTCCTAAGTGCTCCAAGAGTTCAAATTAAGGAAGTACTTTTTTGAAGTATTTGCTAACAGAAGTGTAATTAATTGCGGATATTACATTGCAATTAAGTTAAATTTTATCAAATGAATGCAGACGAGTTGCAAATTTATACAACTTAACTGAATCACGATATTATAGCTGCAATAAATCTTTCTATAAACAACTTCAGTAACTAACGACTTAGACCGGTCCCGATTTACACTAAGCTTTAACCCACCCACCCCAAATGTTTCAGAATTAACACAACTGACTGATTACATTATTAACCCTCAGCATTCTGTTAAAAGGTTATAGATTCATGTTTAGTGAGTCTAAAATAGTGATAAACAGTAGTTCTAAAATATTCCGGAATAAAAGTGATGCGGCGTGCCGGAATCACTCTATAGGGAGATAGGTTTGGTCAACCTACAACCAAACTTACCTAGGAATGTTCCCCTTTAAAAGGAATCAGGTCTACAAGCAAGAACATATAAACTATTTACCAACATGGTTCAGGAGCATGTGGGGGAGGAGAGGGGCCAAGTTGTCACATGTATAATGTATATACGAAGTATAGGCTATATAAATAAGTCTAGTTATTATAATTTATAAAGGAATAGGAATCTCGGAACGAGTGCGGGTCCCCAGAATATGTCCAACTATAAATTGTACTGAAACTTAAATGGAAGTCGATCCAAAGCTAAAGAGCCTGATGATGTTTTCCTTATGGTAATGGTTACGATAGCAGGTATACTTCATGTATTTCTCCAAAAGTATTTTTCATGAGAACAAGGTAACAGATTGAAATAAATGGTTATCGTATAAAGTGAAAATTTAGTTTACAAGTAAACTGAATTAATTTAACCCAACCTGAAACCAGTCATCTTTTGGGTACACCAAGACATCGTAACCTTTCGCTACGTGAGCTGAAGTAAGTCTAGTTTCACCAAGTTTACTCTGAATTAGATTAGGCCTTTCTCTAATACGCAGCTTTTATTTCGAATCGAACAGTTAACTCAAATTAACTTGATATATGTTAGTAAGCAATGTTAATCTCACATACCTCAATGAACCTACTCGTTGAACTGGAATTCGATGAACCAAGTTCAGAAAGTGGGTTTCCTTAAATCCTTTATTAAACTGACTCAGTTACAGAGTGCTATAAGTAATCACGCGCTCAATGTGGCATATGTAACACAGCTGGGTAAAGTGCAGTTCGTGGCAGCCAGAAAATGTAATGTTTGGAACGTATGAAAGAGTAGAAACGCTAAATAATAGTTTTGAATCACGGAACTGTGAAATGACAGTGATAGAGCGAAAAGTAATTGTGACTATACCACTGCATCCGCGCTGTGGAGTGTTATATGTGGTACACACCGCGTATAATGAAAGTGATAGAGCGAAAAGTACTTGTGACTATACCACTGCATCCGCGCTGTGGAGTGTTATATGTGGTGCACACCGCGTATAATGAAAATAATAACCTGACTCCTAACTCATCTTCCCTCGACATTATGATATCGTAATTTTGTGGCGAAATACGTGTCAATCATACACGAAGCCATATTTGCATGTGTAATGAAATGGAGTAAGTTTTTACGTAAATAATTACGAAATATGGCTTTTCGCAACTGTGGAGGTGACACGCAATCGCGAACATGTCCAAAATTTGCAAAAATGAGATACGATATGGAATGGTACTTCGATGATACGCGGACTGTCAATACAGCATGAAAGTCACGCGAACGTACTCAACGATCGTTTTCGTTGATTGTGAAAAACTATCAACTGGACAAGTTCGCTTTTGCGTCACCTCCACAACTCATCTTGAGTTGCTTGCCATCGGTAGATGTTTATCAATGTGCCGGTATGAATTATTTGCAACGGAATTCGTGGCATAAAGCATACGGAAAAATATGCAATAGCTAGCTGCCATAAACTGCACCATAGCCAGCTGTAAACCAACTTTATATACGTAACCTCCGCATGCGTAGATGTTGCATTGTGAAAGTAGGGCCCTAATTGCATTACGGGTTAATTTTGGGCAAATTCTCCTGTTTGGAGCTGCTCCACAAGAAGCAATTAATTGCCGGTTTCATTTATTTTTTTCGAACATATAATTCGGATTAGGCATAAATAATGATTTGGAGTTTAAACGGATTTTACGTTAGCGAAGGTTATGTTTGAATTGAATGCATGAAGAACTTAAGAGTACGAGTACCATTATGCCTACAATTCCTAAGCTCTTGATTTATCAAGCTACCAAACACGCTCACTAGCTTAGCAGAGAATCCGCTATGGTTATACCGCAGTTTTCATTTTCTGTCCGATTCAGTTGCTTATGCTCTACAATAGACTATTATATTTTGTGTCTCAAAACCAGTGTGTTAATATGTAGCACAATAATTCATAACGTTCAACTTGACCTAAATGCTTGCACTGGAAACCATCTGTTGTATTACACTTTCACATGTTGGAGCAAAACCACAAACAGTGAAGTTACATTGGAAAAGCACCGACTGATCAATAATTTAACTACCTACCTTATTTCAAAATTCGTCTATTCAGCTATTTCGTTGGTATTGTGCACAAAAGAAATGGAAACACATTCCGTGTTACAATAAAACCCCACATATTCGTTCACCACCTACACCGTCACGTCATTAAAACTACGACGTGTACCATCTTGGTAAATAAGGAAGGATAATCGTTCACGTTAGAGAAAGTTCAATGTTGCCAAGTCTAATTACTTTCTAACGTAAGGAACTGGAGAAATGTATCGTGTGTGTTCCCTTTTTCTTTGTCTGCGTCGGCACTGCCTCCATCTCTTGGAGGAATTAAATTAGAATTCTAATTCCTCCATGCTACATACCAATATAATATAGGGTTACTATACCTTAGCAGTTACACGGATATGTTCGCTTTTAGATATTGGAAATAGATGTCAGCAGTGTTCGATTTGTAGCGGGGGATGGTAGGGATTTCCCCCTCTCTGCATAAATCCTCCCTGGCTCTGTTTTCCGAAATATTCCGCAAGCATGGGATATGAATATATGTATGGTTGGTTACTATATATTACAATATTCTACGTTCTGAGAAAAAATTTCCCCTGTCTGGAAATTGTACAAATCGGACACTGGATGTCAGCATATACAGTATATTTTCGGAATCCTCTCAATTGTCCGCCTTTTTCGTATTCAAGCAGAATTACGTTCTGACGGAAAACGTCGAAACCTATACATCTCTATCTCTCTCTCTCTTTCTTTCTTTATTTCTCTTTCTCTCTCTCAGCCCTCTCTCGAACGCACACAACTAGCTATTGACCCAAATCGCAAGCTTTCATGAAAATGAGCCCAAATTTCTGGCATGATCTTCCCTGAGGCGACCAACTCGTTATCAGAACAGGTAGCCCCGAAACTATGCATTTGTGCACCCTCGATGATCTAAACTTTCGTGTGAGGCAGAGGCGACTCGTGACTCAAATAGTAGGTGAAGTACTACCAAAACGTTCATCTATAAACGTTCTTACTATCATTGTTCATTAACATATATCCTGGTGTTTCTGCCCTTAGACAGAATACTGATAATGCCACTATCCGATCTTAGATGATGTTGACTGACTTTCTGGCCCAATTAATACATATTGATGCCTATTTAGTTAATACATAGCAAAATAATGAGTGAAGTTTAACTTCACCAACTTCACCTGGTGAACCGCCACTGATGTAAGGGATCTCGTGAATAGTGAGGTATGTTTGTCCGTGTTGTTTTCCAACACATTATATATATATAATTTAAATCACACCCATATTCGATCTACTACTTGATGAAGCCTCTCCCCGGAGGGAGGAGATGGTCTACTGGTCCCACGCTGACCAGACGTGTTGAAAAAAGAGAGCTAAGCTCTCACTTTGATCGCCAAAATCTTTATTTATTCACAGCAGTTCTACAGTTGCATTACGATGCTAGGTAGGCTCCGTTCCAGACCCACACGGCGAAAATGATTGGCAGAGTTGGGAATCGAACCCCTTAAAATATATATATATATATATCGTGGGACACATACACATGAACCACACACAAACATTGAATGAAGTTATGGAAAGGACTAATGAATATGAACTTCCACTATGTTTGGGATTCATAGATTTCGAAAAAGCTTTCGATTCGGTCTCCTTGTCAGCAGTACTTAAATCACTTGAATATCAAGGCATCGAAAATGCGTACATCAAGCTACTGCGAAACAGTTATTCGACTGCCATATCTGTCATTAGACTACATGAAGAAAGTGAAAAATTTAAAGTTGGAAAGAGGATAAGGCAAGGAGATTCAATTTCTCCAAAACTGTTTTGTGCGGTCCTGGAGAGAGTGTTCCAAAATTTAAACCAGAATGAAGTTGGAATTAAAATTAATGGCGAATATCTTCATCACCTACGGTTCGCTGATGATATAGTCCTATTTGCTTCAAATGCGGAAGAACTACAAACCAGAATGGAAGAACTGAATAATGAGAGTTCGAAAATAGGCCTTAAAATGAATTTAAGTAAAACAAAGGTCATATACAATCAACATGCTGCAAAAAGGGATATAAAGATTAACGGAGAGACAATAGGCATAGTTGATGAGTATGTTTACCTAGGCCAGCTCAAAACATCGAATGCCAAGTTGACTGATGAAATAAATAGAAGATGTAAAATGGCGTGGAGTTCGTTTGAATGACTACACTTTATTCCCAAAAGCAAACTATCAAAGTGTCTGAAGCGTAAAGTTTATAATCAATGTGTCTTATCTGAGATGATGTACGGCTGTGAAACTTGGATATTGAATGCACAAACGACTCAAAGATTGAGAGTCACACAAAGAGCAATGGAGAGATGCATGCTAGGAATAACTAGGAGAGACAGGAAGACAAATTAATGGATTCGCGCACAAACAAAGGTATATGATGTAATCAAGACTGTGAAGAAGATGAAGTGGAGATGGGCCGGAGTAGCTAATAGGCACAAAACTTACCCGAGTATACAGTAAAACCCCGAAATAACGAACTAATTTTAGAGCCCTAGCGATTTTCAATACACTAATTTAAGCTATATATAGTAAAACCCTCAAATTACACAGCAATTATTATTAAATACATACCACGTTATTCAATGATCACAATTTTCATGTAATAATTATTATTATTGAATTGCCTTAATATTTCCCCTTATACAGATGCTCTTGCATTATACGACTTCCCGATAATTAGTAAATGAAGCCATTATTGTGCTTAGATTATGGAGACTTCTTCCAATTCTCAAACGGGACGGGGATAAGTCATAGTGCTGTTACCGCCCATACAATTCATTTTATCTTTATCTTATCCAATTCTCCATGAATTACACAGTTTCTTAGTCCAAATATGTAAAAAGTATTGAATTTCCAATACATTATAGCGAAAACAACGTACATACCAATATTCAGAACCGGACCAGGGATTCTTTCCATTTCTCCATGAGACGTGCAACAGAAGCATTCATATAACCAGATCGACACGGCATCTCTCAGAGGTAAAAAAAAAAGCTCTCATCTCTTCTCTCCTATTATTTTCAACACGCAAGAGGGGAACGAGGGGGGACGACGGTGTAGAAGTGTTTGATATTTATACATAACGTTGGGTATATGGGAGATCCCTCCCCCTCTTCAGAATTACCCTAAAATGTCGAAATCACGCGACATTGGTCACGTGTTGTCGTAGTAATGGATCACATAATCTATGCTTAACTCAGGCAATAGAGAGCACCCTTCATTTCGACATGTGTAGACACGTGTTTCGCATATAGTAATGTTTCGCTCCCTCTATCCAATTGCTTTTCCAGACGCTGGTTTTATTGATCAATACTTGTAGATGAGGAAGGAAAAAGTCACTCAAACACACAGACGTAATTATCGAATCATTGCTCATTTGGAGCAGAATGAGAAAAGAGAGATATTTACATACAGATATACATGAAGTTACGTACATTACCCAAAATACGTTCACACGAGATTAATACAAGTCCAAATAGCAACAATATTCAAAGTTTAAAGTACATATTTCTGATAGCAAATGGATCAATTTCTACTTCAGATGCCGCTCGCCAAACGCAGAAGCAATATATAGTTAGTCACTCACTTTATCCCACGTGGATGTAATCACTTACACCGCTGTGAGATTATTCGTAACACGAATGGGAAAGGAAGAGAGTGGCCATAGATAGCATTTTTCTCGTGATGAATCAGTTTGAGATTCTGTGAGAGCGTTGTTAACTCAAACAAGCAGAACTTTCCCCATCTCCTGTTGATTGACCATGAAGATTTTTCGTATCCATTTGGTCTGCTCTTAGGGAGAGAGAGAGAAAAACTCTATCGCAAGAGTTCACAGACGCTACAAGAGACACAAAATGTCTACAGACCATGCAATTAGGACCTTAAAACACGAACATTAGAAAGAAATCAAATGGTTTCCATACAGCACTTCCCAGTTGCACACACACGCACACATTTACCAAGAAGAAAAAAGAGCAAGTGTTATCCCCCCCTCGCAACAGAGATTTGCTACAAAGATTCTCTTGAAACCGTCCACCATCGGAGAGAAGCGACACGCACATATCCGTAAGCAGGGAGAGATTACACACACACCCTCTCAGGTGAGTAATCCACTTGCTTCCCAGAATGTGCATTACCGATCAATAGTTATAGATGAGGAAGGAAAAGTCACGCAAACATACATACATACAGAAGAGCCAAACAGAGAAATAACAATTTTTAGCATACTCAAACACACACAGATATGCATACATACCTGCTTACGCCTACTCGGTACAATATCGGATATAACTCTACCTTTACTTAATAGGAAAAAAGCAGTATAGTTGGGATTCGAACCTAGCTGCTTCCACTTTAAGGGAAAGACACCCAAACAGTAGAGCATTGGATTCCATGGTAAAGCCGGTCAAGCACTGGACTTACCTACGCAACGAGAAGTCGCTAGTAGGTCGAATTCAAATCTTAACCAAAGCATTCTCTCACCTGGCAGTTGGTAAAGGCGGACGATTCAGAGCTTCACAGAATAACTAGCCAATAGGCAAAAGAGGAGATACTGCATTGGATTCAAATCACGATTAGAACATTGTATTCTAAAGTCGCTCACACAGGAAACTGCCACCTATAGGATGAGCATATGTAGTTATCACATACAAGAGTTCCTGGTGTTCTTATGTCTTTTAGTTTATACTATACTTAATAAGGGAAAAAGAAGTAGTCAGTAGAGTATCGGTTTCCTTGGTAAAGCCGGTCGAGCAATGAACCATAGGTTGAACATACGAGACTTCAGGAAACAGCTACCCAACAGGGAATAAAGGAGTAGTCGGTAGAGCATCTCATTACAACACTATCCTTTCTAACATGCATTTTTTGTTCTAGTCAGCTTAAGTTTTAAAGATACTTAATTTAAATGCAAGATAACTTCAACTGACATACTACCTATTTATGGCTCTTAACGAAAAGCTTTTAAAGCAAATGACTTCACATTTCAAGGGATGTTTAAAGCTGAGAACGGAGTGGTTCGGAACCCACTTTACACAGTAGGACCCGTCCTTAGCTCATCAGTACATTTACATTTAGGATTAGTTACGGCTCTTAATGAAAAGCTTCTTAAAGCAAATGACTTCACATTTCAAGAGGACTTGGAAACTTTTCTCGCAGTATCCAACATTCATAACGAGTGCGTACCACATAGAGATAACTTTAAGGAACCAT
>JAGDQP010039524.1:0-17693 GCA_022664845.1 Lepisma saccharinum | reverse complement strand
TAGTTTTTTTCATTGCGTTTGTTTTTCTTAAGCAAGAATAAATTATATTGTACTAGAAATTCCTTGTGTTAAGGGTTTTATTCAGAAGTAGGTAGTTTACTATCACTGTGGTATTGCTGTAAAGGTTCCCAACCTTTCGCTATTTCAGTCTGCGAATTGTTATTTCATGTGTATATGAGAAACTATTTCAGATGAAGTTTAGTTTTGATATTTTGTATCGATGCTTCCGAAAACATTAGGGAATAGTCAAATCAATGGAGCTTATCTAAATTCCGTGATTAATGTTAATTAGTGTGCGGCTGCGTTGAGCCTTGTATATTTTAGGAGCCTAGTTGCGTTAGGTCATTAAAAAATCGTTTTGTGTTCTACTTTCCTGCGGGATGTCCTCGCATGCCCTCCCTCCACTTTTGGGGCCATTTTCTTCGTGTTTTAGCCTTCTACTTTTTGCCAACTTTCTACGTTTTGGCACTTCTTTTCGGGCTTCTTCCATGCATGCTTCATGGTTTTAATAGACTAATGCATATTCTGTCTTCGATGGTCCTAGGCTGAAGCAAGGCACCGAGGGGTAGGTACCAGCCTTGTCTTCAGGTTTGCTAGAGGTTCTCTTTTTTGTGCCCTCTCCTGTGGCGTAATGTAGGCTTGTCTTGCAGTTAGGTTTTACCACTTTATGTGAAGTTTTGGGTAAGCCACTTTCGACAACAGAGAGCCACTGGCCCCCTTGTTTTCTTTTGTATGTACCTGCATCTGAGGAGAATGTCCGGACAATATATTAGTGGCGACCACAGGATGTCCGCTCCTGTGATTTTTTTCGGATCTTTGGTCACGTTGTATCACATTTTAGTGAAGACTGCGACAAGAACGGCGTTTTTTTGGATCATGGTCTGGCCGCATTTGGTAGCGACATGTGATATACGGCATTGTGATCCTATGCTGATCTGACCTTCTGATGTTTAGTGTGAGTGTGTAGCCTAGTCTAATATGTGCATGTTACTTCTTCGATTTTGGTGTGTTACACTGTGGGGATCATGACATGAAGTAAGTCTATGTAAGTGCATGTTGGGTTTGTTGTCTGTGGTGTGTGTCGGGAGATGTCGAGAGCATGCGCGTTGTTTAGTTCTGTGATGTTTTTGATTATTCTCTACTAACTAACCTTTGGAAATTGCTGACTTTTCTCTCTCTTTTAAAGACACCTACTTATTATTTTCGGTTATCTGGTTTTAAAGGAAGGTTTTCTCAGTAAAGTGAACAGACTTGGAGAGAGAATTTTGAGAGATTAACCATTACGTATCTGTTGATGGGTAACCGATGCCCCGCCATTTAGGTATTGATATATCTACATAGAATTTTTTGTGTTAGTAAGTATACCCCAGAGTTGGTTTATTTCTATGTTTTTGCCTAGATAAATTGATTACAAGGGATAGAATGGCTGACGGTACGAGCGGCAATAAGGATAAATTGAGCTGCTGTGACTTTGTTACAACAGAACCGGTTATAAGCTGCAGTAAATGCACCCGTAAGTTTCATCGCGGTTGAGTGCAGAAGTCACGTAGCGAACGCGCCCGTTTGACAGAATCTGGCCTTGACTGGCAATGCAAGGAATGTCAGGACAAGCAATCTGATATGCCGGTAGGTGAAGAACCAGTGATCACTGATGATCCTTCAAAGGAAAGTGTCGCAGAGGCTTCCCTACCTAAGAACGATCTTGAAAAACTTTTACAAATGATCGGTGGAATGAACCAACGCATTTCAAGCCGAATGAGTAACTTGAAAGTCGACTTGGAGGGAAAACTCTCCTTATCGGAAAGTTATTTGAAGAGTCAGCTCTCTTTATCGGAAGATAAATTGAAGGCAAAACTGGAAAAGAAGCTCTCCTCATCCAAAAGCAATTTGAAAGGTCAGCTCACTGAGTTGAAGGAAATTTAGGGTTCCTTCAAAAATAGTACTGATGCTATTGTTGGCAAGTTTACCTCTGAAGTTGCGTTTATGAGTGTTAAAGTAAATGAGGTCACTTCCAACATAGAACTATTGGAAAAACGCACTGAAAAAGTTGCGGATTCATTCCAGAAGGCTGATTTCGGCTGAACACGAAATTTAAGGAGACTTCTTCCATGTGTGAGACCAGGTCTCGAGAACTTGGTTCTGAGATCAAGTCCCTCAGGGATGAGGTGCTATCGCTCAGGAGCGAGTTGTCGGGATCTCAGGTCCTCTCTTCGCCTGGTGAGCCTAGGAAAACACAGGTCCAAGAAACTGACAAAGACTTTACCATACCTTGGTCGAAGGTAATTTTTTGTGGTATCAGTGGTGGCACAATTATGACTACTTCGTTGGTTACCACCGTGAGTACTGACTCACGAGTAACAACTACAAATAGTGATACTTAGAATTTGGTATGACTGGGGAACGACCCTTTCCGTTTGGGTTTGCGGCTCCTACCATCATTGAATGCACTTCCACTTTAGGTGCGGTCTATCAAAGACACCAAGTGACTCATTCCATCTTTCCGTCTCGGTTAGGGACAGGTAGTAACGTTACTCAATCTATTGGTCGCGAACTTTTGAGGTTAAGTGCTTTTAGTTGACAGGTAGCCACTGAAATGAGAGGTTCCGAGCCAAGTGGTGTTGGGATGACAAATTCTCTCAAGCTTGGAGACTTAGTTCACTTACCCACTTTCTCAGGTCAGGTACTGAGTCAGATTCGTCAAGAGTTCCTAAAAGTTTGGAACAGAACTTTAAACTGATGAAGTTATCTGATTCAGACCGATTACTCGTGGCATCTAGGCGTCTGACTGGAATAGCGTTAGCCTGGTACAGTAAAATCAAATCATAGATACAATTACAGTGATTTTGTAAGACATTTCCATAGTCAATTCAGTGATGAACGGCTAAAGAGAATGAAACTTCGACTTTCGCAAAGTGAACAGAGAATACAAATCAATCGTAGATTTTGCTTGGAGTTTGGCGAAGACCTATAGGGATTTATGCGGTGATAGTGAGAAAGATGATTTGCTTGAAATTTTGTTAGAGTCACTTCCTCTCTCGGTAGGGCGTCATTTGCCTTTGTTGAAACTCAATAGTGTTGAAGAACCAATAGAAAACTTGACGTTGTGAGAGTTATCCGGCGTTCATGATGTAGAACTCAATCTCGAATCTTCGTTGGAGCCACCTATATTCAGAAGCGCAAATTTACCGGAAATAATGAAAGTAATATCAAGGACAGTAGAAAGAAAGTACAGGTTAGGAATGTCCCGCTAAGACACCAACAGTTTAGCATTTTTGTGTATATATTGTTAAATTTGGAATTCCTAAGACCCTTTCTAAAGAAAATACTTAATTTTTATATTAAGTCGGGAAAATAATGTCATTTGGTACCCTATATCACATACTTTAAAAATCTTTATTTTTCAGCCACATTTGTACCCATTTTGAAGTTTGAGTGAGTTTTAAAAATATTTCCCTCAACTCAAGGCTTCTTTAGAAAAAGTTAAGAAAGGCATTTGACTAGTTTTCGACCAAAAATGGCCACCATTTTGGCTTCTAAACAGTTTTATTTTTGCTATAAATTTGGAATTCCTAAAATAATTTTCTGAAGGAATAATTCATATTCTGTAGGAAAAAATCTTTCATTTCATACCCCATATGACCTGCTTTATAAACCTTCATTTTTCAGTCCCCTTTTTGGACATCTAGGACCCCAATTTTGTGGGCGGTAATCGTATAATTACCATCCATGTTTGCCAAAACAAGTAACATAGTGCCGATTTGGAAGTTTGGGCGATTTTAAATAATTTTTCCCTCAACTCAACGGATATAAAAACCTTCAGCAAAAAATGACCAATTACCAACAAAAAATGGCCGCCATTTTTGTGTACAGGCAATTTTTGGGGAAACATCGCTACAAATTTTATTTAGATTATAAGGGAAAAGATAAAAATGGTCCCGAAGGATGAGAGGTTGCTTCAGAGAGGGCACAGAAATGATTGTAAAAACGTCGAAATTACTTTCCGGACCAAAATAGCCGCCAACGTGGTCTAAGGCCAGTTTTGTTTTTTGGGAACATCGCTTTAAATTTTATTTAGACAATAACGAATAAGAAAAAAAATGGCCCCGAAGAATCAGGGGGCTTCTGGCTCCCTTACTAGGTATTTGTGCTAGGAGATATCGCTATATTTGCATAGCGTCCAAAATTCTTCTTTTTTTAGTGTCCTTTACCGCACTTGTCACCTTCGGCTGTTCAGCAGATGGAAGGTAAGGAAAGAAGAAAGGAAAGAAGCATTTTGGATCCACCTTGACGTGTTTTTAAATGACCTAAATCTTTAAAATAGAATTGAAATTTTTTATCTTGAACACATTTCAAACAAGAAAACTCAGTCTATTAATTGATCTTAACCAGAATGATTTCGTGGACAGACAAGTGAGCATCGTTCATTCTTGGAATTTACCAAAGGGAAGAAGACAAATCCTGAAGGGATGTTCAATTGCTGCCATGTCAATATTTGATTCCTAAGCTTGACATATTAAACTGATTGATTTGACAATTCTCCAATGTCAAGGCAAGGGAAGCAAAGCAAATTTACTGTACAAATTAAACTATCTGAGGAACATACACGCTCACACAATACCGACCACTCCCACACATACAAAAAGTATACACATAGCATAAAACAAACATTTAATGCATACAACGGTATTAAAATCCATTAGTAAAAAATATAAGTTAATACAAACAAGAAATAATAAAGATCGTAGAAATTTATATAGAATTCTATTCTATAAAGTTCACTGTTTTGGTACTGCACAGCAAAAATTGAATGTGTTAATTTATTTACTTTGGTCTGTGTAATCCTTGTTGAGCTAAAATTTTAACTGAAACAACAACAACTCAACCTTAGGGTTGGAGTTATGGTTACTAAGCGAGAGATCGAAACCGCCACATTGTTGTCGCTATTTACAATGTTGTGTTACTATATTCACACAGATTTGCTGTTATGTGCTAAATTGCCGAGCAACTACTACGCGAACATCTGTTAAATCAACAACACAAAAAAATGTTTAAAATATGTATTAATGAACATAAATAGATAGGGTATGCGTCCCATTTTCGTCTGAGCCCGTCTTTCCACAATGCCTCCTCGCCCGTCCATTTGGTAAACTTTATTTTTTATACGCGCCAGTCTAGTAACTTTGGACTTCGGCCCGTCACAATTCACCCATTTACAGCCAGTTAAAATCCACACTCATGCCCCTGCCGGGACTCGAACCCGGGACCTTCGAGCCGATGGTCTACCGCCGCAGACCGCTCGACCACCCGGCCGGCTCCTCGCCCGTCCCATCGGTTTGTAAAAATAAAAGGACATTTGTTCCGTTTCCCCAAGGAATTATTATTATATGTCCAGCTCGTACTTCTTGGTCTCCCGTACCGACACCTGAAGAACGATCGTTCGGTAAAACGTTCGTAAGTTCCACCTATTCTAAGGTGTTGTTTAATCCTGTTCTTGGAGTCTCCTGAAGCAGTTCCCGCCTGGAGATCCAAATGAGGGACTGACTAGTTTACCCAAGGAGAATCCATGAACCATCTTGACATGCTTTAGCGGTGGAGAGTTGTCAGCTCTACGACCTCGTAGTAAAGACAGACATTCAAGATGTCATACTATGTCCATCTCTGAGCCTTGCCAATGTCATTTATCTTCAGCCTTAGGGTGGTAATAGTGAAGCACCGTGATATTTTTGTTCGGGGTATCATCTCCTACACCGTTAAAAAGGTTTTATTCAAAAACGAAAAAAAAATCTCGAATTTGAGAAAAGTTTGGACTCAACTTTGCTCAATTTTGAACACGTGATGATGCTCAAAAAATGAGAAAATATTTCTCGGATAATGAGAAAAAAGGTCTCAAACGTGAGGTATAACTAATCGAAAATGAGTTTAAATTTCGGCTCAAATATGAGAAAAGTTGGGACTATTTTTCAGAAATGAAAAAAAAGTGACGAAGCATATGCTCAAAATGTTGAGAACGTAATGACTCAAAAGATAGCTCCGGAGCTACGAAAATAGTTAGTCAAAATTAAGAACATTTGTTTCAGTTTTGAGAGGGTAATCACTCAAAATCGTTATGCGAGCTAAGAAAATGAGAAAATATGTATTCGAAATTGAAAGAAACATATTCACATTGTGAGAAGAAATTTATATTCAAAATGACGTTGAGAGCGAATGAAGATGAGAAAATGTGTATTCAAAATTGTTCCAAGTATAACCTGTAGTGGGACTACACCTGTAACAAACAGAAGAGAACTTTATCCGTGATCGCATCAGTGTTTCTCAGCCCTTTCCGCAACCACAGAAAAGCCCTCCACTACGTCTAACTATAGATAAACGCAGGCGGCAAAGATAAAAATATTTATTGAACACAGGATAAGTATAAATATCCCCCATGTACATGCTGTAGTAGTAGTAGTCGTCGTACGTTTTCCGCAGGCGGTTATGTCGTCTCTTCGGTAGTTATTTGTGAGAGAAAATATATTTATTCTAATTATACTATGGTCTAAGTGATTGTATTATTATATAGTACGGCCTAGGCTATGTTTTTGTATTGTCTAAAGTACGGATGCTTTAATTGGCGTAAGTTGGGTAGATATCTGCGGAATGAGCTGGTAGTGGATATAGATTAATGACTTCGAGATTCAGTGTTGGGTCATCGTTATTGGCTATATGGTACAGTTACAGTAAGTGCTGCAGTGGTGAGTGGTGATATCCTGGAGCTATGTCTAGTTGGGCTTCGACATGTATTGTGTCCAGAAGTGTGGGATGGGCTTTTGTCCAGCGTTTTGTGATGTAGTTCAGTCGAAGTTTTCCAACTTCTTCAGTATTTCCAGGATGGTAATTCGATCGTATAGAAGCTGAGTCGGACTCGGAAGCTTGATACGATATGCAGTACGTAGTGCGTGTCGTTCCAATATACGGAGCCTTTTATAGATGCGGTTGCCGGCTGTGATCCAGGCGATATTGCCGTATATGAGACAAGATCGTAGAAACATTTTGTACGTGTGTATGATTGTTTCGGCTTTAAATCCCCAAGAAGTGCCTGCTAGTCGTTTCAGTAGTGTTAGTCTGTTTTTGGCTATTGTATTGAGTTGATTGATATGTGGTGTCCAGTTCAATTTAGTATCGAAGATAACTCCTAGGTACTTCGCAGATGCTACTGGTCTTATGGGTGTGTTATTAACATGTAGGTAGAGCGCATTTGGGTTACGGCGAACTTTTGTTCGTGTTTCCGGTTGCTGTACTACCAGTGCCTGTGTCTTAATTGCGTTGATGATAAGGCGCCATTTTCTACATCACATGTGGAATTTGCCTATTGCTGGTTGGAGTAGGCTGTTGATATGTTGTACGTTTCTTCCGGAGGCGAGAAAGGCTGTGTCGTCTGCGAAAGTGAATTTGTGTACTGGATACGGCGGTGTTGACATGTCAGTTACATATAGGATGTATAACAGCGGTGAGAGAGCGGATCCTTGTGGTACTTCTATGTTTGAAAAAATTCCATGTGAGAGGCTGTTGTTTATATTTACGTATGCCATGCGGTTTTTGAGGAAGTGGTAGATCAGACGTACATAAGCTATTGGGAGCTGGAAGTTGTAGAGTTTGTATATAAGACCAGCGTGCCAGACACGATCAAAGGCCTTTTCTAGGTCAAAGAGTAACAGGTGGGATGGTTTGTCGGTATTGTAATGATTTGTTATGATTGTGGCTAGACGCAGCAGGCTATCGGTAATACTATGGTTGGGTCGGAAGCCAGCCTGCTGGTAAGGTAGTAGTAGATGGATATGGAGCCTGCGAACAAAAATACGTTCGAATATCTTGCTTAGTGTAGAGGTAAGTTGGATCGGTCTGTATGATTTTTCGTCGGTCTTATCTTTGTCGTGTTTTGGAAACATTAGTACTTTTGATACCTTCCAGTCAACCGGATAGTACCCCGTGCGAAGTATGAAGTTGTAGATGGTAGCCAGTAGCTGGAGTAATATTATTGGTGCCTCTTTTATATGCCTGTATGTTATATTATCAAATCCTGATGCGGTATTTCTCTTGTGGTTTGTAACTTCTGTGATATCTTCAGCTGTGATTGGAGCTGTTAGTGGATGGTTGTTGTTTAGAGTATGGTTGTCACTGATTGTTAGGTGGTTGCGATGTGAGTCCGTCTTTTTCTCAATGTCGCGTGTAAGTCTTGTAGTTGGACCGGATGCCTCAGGTGTGACTATAGTCTGTAAGCTGTCAGCGAAAATATTTGCTTTCTATGTATCAGTATTTAGGGCTGAGTTCTCAATCAAAATTGGATATGTAGAAGTGCTGGATTTCCCAATCAGTCTGTTGAAATGACGCCAGAATTTTGAATGATCTCTCTCTTCCTCCAGATGGTTGGTAGTATTGACCCATGAACGTTGTTTGTATGCCAGGATATAGTTTTGAACCATGCGTAGATATTGCCGATGAAGACGCAATACTTCAATCGACCTGGAGCGTATGTATTCTCGATATGCATTTCGAGAAAGTTGTATGATATGTAGATATTGTGGAGGTAGTTTTAGTTTAAATAAGTTTATGGTTGTACTAGGTATATTGTCTTTGCTGCTTCGTTGTATGGCTGTGGTGAGTTTTGTGATAGTATGGTCTATGGTGTTCAGATCCTGTGGTGCTGTTATGTGATCTACTCACTGTTCGAGGTCAGACTGATATTTTCCTCAGTTTGCATTGGGATAATTAGGTATTGTATGGAGTCAAGTACGGTGATATTGATGTATGGCGTCAACGAGGAAGAGGCTATGCTGGCATCTGGTGTTGTATTGCTGTATGGTCTGGTAGCTCTGGGTATGTGGCAGAGTTCATCCTTTGTATGCAGGCTAATATGGTCTATGAACTTTTGTTTCACACCGGCTTTGCGACTGTGGATATTGATGTCGGCCATAATAATATAGTGCCTGAAATCGTTGTCTATATGTGTGAAAAAGCTGAGTGGTTATAGGTGCATGGGGGTCTTACATATATTGTGGCAATTGTGATAGGTTTTGTCTTGCAGTATACTGTGGTAATATTATGTTCAGGCATGTTTTGCGGAAATTTATGGCTCGATGTGGTATTTTGTTATGCACCCCTATGGCTGTACCACCGTTAACTCGCTCACCTGGGGGTCCATCATCTCTTAACATTATGTTCGGTGTTTCGGCTTTAGGTACGTTTCATTGAGTGTGAAGCATTGAATTTCATGTTCTAGAAGTATTTGCTGTAGTATGTTTTGCCGAGTCGGAAGCGATTGAATATTGAGATGGAGAAAACTTTTGTTTTGTCTAGCCATCCTGTACGTTATTAAGTATGGGGTTGATTTTGAAGTGAACATATGGACCTGAGTAGGTAGCTTGCACCGTGAGTCCATACACTAACTTGGTGGTGTAACTGACCTGTTGAAGTATGTGCGGGCGTATGAATGGATGAACGTTCTGTAACGTCGTACAGGGAAACCTGATCATATCCTCTACAGTAACAGGATCACGTAGTGAGTTGTTGCTAGTTACTTGTGTATCGGGAGCTCGCACTGGTACTACTAATTCAGGAGTGGTGGGGTTAGCGCTGGCTTTTCCTTGCATTTTGCACTGTAGGAAGGATGCGCCTCCGTACAGGTTGCACACTTTGGTTTTTCATTACCGTTTGGACAGTTCTTTGTTGCATGGTCTTGACTGCAGTAGCCGCATTTTGGTTTGTTGGGGAAGTTAGCCGTGATATGTTCGTTGTATGTTTGACATCTCTCGCAGCGTACTGGTAACGGTTGTTTAGTATGCGATGGCTCTAACCTATGCCGTATATATATGCTCCCTGCTCTAATAGGTAGTCAGTTAGCTGCTGATCTGGTGTAATCACCCGCACAAGATAGGTGGGACCCTCTTTGCAGAGTATGCGTAGGCATTTCTCTACAGGCACTTCTTCGCTGTTTAGTTCGCTTTTGATCTCATCATCTGTCCAAGTTGGCTTTACTCCTTTGATTACCGCAGATAGCATTGGTGGTTTAGTAGGAGGAGGAGCTTGTTTTGCTTTTTGGCTCGGTGTTAGTGCCTCTATATTTGCAGATTTTCCGAATATCTCGAACGATGCCTTATTCCTTATATGGCGGTGAAATTCAAGATTTGTGGATTTCAGTATGATTCCATTCCTAGTGAAAAGTATTTTATTGATTTCAGCTCTTGGTACATATTTGATGAGTTTCTGAAAGACCTGCTTGGCAGTTTTCAACTGTGAATCATATGCTTTCAGTATGAAGTTGTACAGTTCTGGATTGATTTGTTTTGAGTTTTGATTGGAAGTATGTGCTGAGGCACCAGGATCGATAGATGGATGTTCTATTGAATTAGTATTTGAGGCACTTGGTGGTGGTCCATCAGTAGTGGTAGCAGTATCCATTGATTTTTCTGATCCCGAACGGGAGAGATCGGACAAAGAAGAACATGATCTAGGGCGTTTTCATCTGGTGTTATGTTTTCGGTTGGCGATTGGTCTTGGCGACTGCGTCGTCCCGAAGTGCGTTGCTCCTTTGCAGTGACTTTAGCGCCTGATCCCCGGACTATTGATTTAGGTAGTTTGTGCATTCTTAAACCTTGGTGAATAGCGGTAGTCGGCGTAAGAAGAATCGATCGATTTCCAAGTTCAAGTCCTTATCCATTGCGAAAGTCGTGAAACGCATTTTCAAATCAAACCTAGTAAATTGCTAGTCAGTATATATCTAATATCACTGGACTTAGTATGATTTACCCAAACTCAAATCCGTAAGAATTGCCTATGTCGTCAATCAATGGGACAATCCATTAACCATAAACCAAAAAACCGTGAGACTTTGCCTAGTCCGTTACCAATATCTTTGATCAATACCTAAGTAACCGTTTTTTTTACTGGTGGTCTGCACCCAGTGTACCAAAAGTATTTAAGTAAGAGAATAGCCAAGGTTGTTATTTGATAGCAGTCAATCCTAACTGTATAATTCTTAATAATAGACAACCAGATCTTAATAAATAGCTGATTCTATACAGATAACCAATAACCAAACTCGTAAACCAGATAAATAGCCTATAATCGTAATACCAGTAGTAACCCTTAAACGTCCAGAATCGCGTATGGTGTATCTTTTAATTGCTCAGCAGCAATAACGTTTTTTGACTGGTGTCTCCCCAGTAAGATGTACATGCTGTACCCTGCATACATTATTTACATTCCTGCTGTACATATCCATCTGCGGTATATGTCATTTTACAATTTTCCATTGTGTTTGTACAATCGCTTTAATCTGCATAACGAATCATTATTAAACATATTAGAATCGTGTGCCAATAATACAATACAGAAAACAACAATTTAGCGTAATAGAAAGCAGTTACTCACTTCAACTTCGCACCATTAAAAGTAGAGACATTTATTGACACAAGCGGGAAAGGCAACAGACGACAGTATGTTATGAAACTCATTCACCTTTATTAGGAGTTTATTACTACCACAACAGGTAAACACACTTTATAATCTTACGAAAAATAAATCTTAGGAAGCAGAAGATTTAAACTCAATTCCCGATAGTATATTTTGTTTTTGCCGCGATCACGCCCGCGTATGAATATCACGTGCAGTCGCAGTGATACAAATTGGACTGTCTGACAGAGAATTTAATTCTTGTTGTATATTTGATATCATTGCACTTGTTTACGATATTCTTTTACAACGCTCGCCAGATAATAAACTATGCCTACAGATTTCATTTAATTTTCACGCAGGATTCTAATATTACCATTCCTGATAAACACAGTTTGAATAATTCCACCAGCTCAATCTTGAAAAGTATGCCTTAGCTCGTATTTGAGAATTACCATTCTCAAATTTTAATTTTTGAGAATATTTTATCTCACTTTAAAGTAAAATTTACTCGACTTTTTTTTTGAATAGGAAAATGTATTCATTTCTGAGAAAGTCATTATTAACAGTGTAGTCTTTGTAGATCCCTCTACTAACTGCAAGGCACCAGTGCTGGTTTTAGTCCGTCTCGACATATTTCCGGTACCCCATATCTAGTCGGCATTACCTTATCCATCACCTAGGAGTCGCCTGGTGTGAGACAAGTAACTCCAACCCGTCAGTTGCGTAAAGAGTTGTCAGTTCGAGTTGCCTCTCCGTCCTGAATATTATTTTTCCTGATTAGTTCTCTTAAATTATATTATCTTTAGTATTAACTGACTGTTGATAGAAAGATTTTTATTACGATACGAGTGAGGGAAAAATGACCAGAAAAGCGAACCTATTGTCTGCTAGTTTCAGTGAAGCTAGAGAAATATGCGGGTAAATGTATTCTTTCTATGAATATATTATTCAACTTTCGTTGTGTTAATAGATATTTTGCATCAATTTGAATATTTATTACCGTAATTGTGTTTACTTGGAGGCGTAGCTGACCGGAATGCATTAGTTATAAAACAGACAACATCAGTATAAGCACTATTTGTACATGTTTGTACACTTGGAGATACTTACTTTCCCCTTAGGAAACAACATTGAATTACTGCTAAAGACCTAACTACTTAATAATTATGGGAGGATATGCTGGTATAAGACATTGAAATAAGAACTGACATTTTACTATTTTGTTTGATTAAAATGAACTACTTTCATAGCTAATAAGCTATCCATTTGTTAATCGGAATTTTGAGTGATTTTGAGCAATTTGTTTACTTTCATATTTTAGAATCATGCCCTCAGATACTTATACCTTGTTTTATTCACAGTACAAGAATCAGTCTTCACTACACAGTAAAAGATGTTAATGCTCCTTAATACTGTCTACGATGTTATCACTTTTCTTCTTTCTATTGCACACGTATAGATTAAAGTTCGTAACTGTTGTAAAGTTCATTGGAGTCACTAGAATGTTCTGGTTCTATGAAGTTAACACAACATAGATAGAATTCGACTAAGTTCACTTTTAAACACACTAGCGTAACGAGCAAGTCAACTCTTCGCATTCGGTTTGGCGAGTAGCAATACTGGCATGCCGTCTTAAAGTTTTAACAGGCTTCTATAATGTTCCTGATTTCTTGTCTTGTGGGAAACGTAAAGTTTTCAAGGTAAAAAGTTTAAGTAATTTTGAAAACAATTGTTCTGGTAGATGCAGGTGTTGATATTGTTTTTAGGATAGCACGTTTCTTTCCCTAACAAGGTTAAAAGAAGTGACAATTATTCTTTAAACGTGACTGATTGAATGTTGCAGCTGTCTGTTATATAACCAAATACTTAGTTTGTCTGAGAAGCAAGGTCAGATCATAGTTGTACTTTCAAGCAGGTGCTCTTACGTAAAATTAAAATGGTTTTCTGTATTCTTTTTTCTATCATTCGTGAATCACAATGACCCTGGGTTCCCATGTCATTGGTTAGATCTTTAGTGATATAATATTCTTTAGAAAGGTAAATATGTTTTCGCTTTGTAATGGCGTCGATTGCTTTTAAATAGAATAAACTGTTCATAATTTGTGTATCCGTTGAAGGATGATTCTACCCCTAATTTCGTTTCAATACTTTTATAAATGTTACCTGTTATACCCTTTTACTCTTCTTCCTCCAAAATATTGAATTGTATTAAATTTTGTTGGTGGCGCTTTAGGTCTCTATAGTACTGTGACCAGACGTCCCGTTTTCAATGGTACTGTCCTGTTTTCGTCACGTTTGCCGTTGTCCCGGCAAAGTGTTAACGGGACAGCAGGTGTCCCTTTTTTGCTACAAAGAAATCGCCAATTCTGTTCATTTAACTTAATTTTTAAATTGTTGTTTTTCTCAAGTAACTCTCAACAATTGCTTGGCAGGAGACAGTAAATAAGAAGAACGTAGCCATGGAATCATGCTTTATGTTGTCTTATTAGTTTCTGAGTTGAAATTTGTCTAAAGACGGACAAATTCTAGAAATTAAAATACTGTGGTCTGATCCTTTAAGTCAAGTAAAGAACAAAATTAGAATACAGTGGCTAGACTAGATTTATTCGACACCTAGTCTCAATCAACTATTTTTCAAGCCTCATCTATACTTAGAATTACACAACCCCTGGTTTGCTCATTGGAAAACTTCTCGGCAAGTTATTACTCTATTCACTCGACTTCGATCACCACATACGAACACCGACGACCATCTACATAAGTCGACACACATTTCTGTAATTGTGTAGGCAATACCTATATAGAGGATATGGATCACACTCTTTCCCAATGTTCTAAATATGAACACTTTCGGGAAAAACGAGTCTTTTGGTTAGGTTAGGGCAGTTTAGTTCATTTGGGGCCAGTTGGGTTAATTGGTCTGAATCAGCATTGCATGAAGAGTGTTTGGTGCATTTGAGTCAGTTGGGTCAGCTAGTCTGACTCAGCAATGCTTGGCGAGTCTTGGTTGGGATAGTTCAGTTCAGTTGTGGTCAGTTGAGATCAGTTGCGTAAAATGTTATTGGAAAATGCGTGAGATCGAAGTAGAAGAAGAAGAAAACTTGGCAATAATAGTGTGTATACTCTAAGACTCTATACAGAAGCGGCTCGGGTTGTGTACTCTATACAACATGTCTTGCAGCAATATTGGATTCAAGATGGCGACTATTTGAACATCTTAAAAGATTTTAATAGCCTACTATTGATGATAGACCTTTATACAAAATTTGATGTTTCTATGTCAAGCAGTTCTAACTGTACACTCCATACAACAATATTTTAGGCCGCCACTTTGGATTCAAAATGGAGGAATGTTTGAACATTTCAAAATTATTTCGTAACCTACTTTTTCTAATATATATTCATAACAAATTTCAAATTTCGACCCCCAGCGGTATAATCTTCTCTGGGGGACTACGCGCCAATAGGGAAGATTTGCCTAATTTATTGTAAACTATTCGTGACGATACACCTTCATACCAAATTGTGTTTTTCTAGCTTCAGTGGTTTGGAAAATGGGTTTTGAGCGGCCATCTTGGATAAAATGGCGGCTTTTTACAGTTTTCTTATATTGTCGTGCCTACTTGTGATGGTACACAAGTATTATTCAACGAACATGTAGCTCAACTTTACCTTTCTTAAAAGTGATTGCAACTCGGCCCGACAAGTTGAAATCCAAAAACTTATTATTTACTTGCTTTGTGCGATTCTGCCAAAGAACCGTTATATGACATACTTGAACTTTCCTGCATCTGAGGCTTGGTTCAAAGCGTGAACTTAGTCCATCCGAGGCCAAATACTGGAAAACCTATTTCTTCCGAACATGATTGAAGAGACCCGTTAAAAGAATTCTTAAAGGAGAGCCGGTTAAAAGAGAGCCCTCAAACGACGCAGGCCGTTTTTATAGTATCCAAATCTGGGAACAATTAAAGGAAAATGATTATAATAGTGAGGAGGAGAGAAGGATGATCAGGAGGAGAAAATGGGTCAAAATGAAGAAGAAGGGAGAGTAAAGAGAAAGTGAAAAGAAAAAGTGGTTTGGAATAGAAAGTGGAGGAAGAAATACCGAGAAAATCAAGCGGCTGTTAGGAAAGGCAGGAGTGAAAACACATGGGAAAGGAGGGAAGAGGGTCTTGGACTTAGTGAGAAACAAGAAGAAAGGTGCTCTAAAGGAAGAAGAACAAAGAGGAGTGGTATATGGTGTTCCGTGTATGAACTGTAAGCAGTGTATATAGGAGAGACGAAAAAGAAATTAAAGGCTTACGGAACACAAGAATGACACAAGATTGAAAAAGAGACAGAAATGCTATTTACAAACATGTAAAGGAAGAGGCGCATGATAATTATAGACTGGGAAGGGGCGGAGATACTAGAACAAGAGGAAAGTATGTTGGTTAGGAAGTTTAAAGAAGCAAGGAGAATTAGGGAAACGGGAGATAAAGCTATAAACTGGAATGGTGGCTTGAGCATAAATGAGGAATGGGAAGACATAATGGGAAGAGAATAGCAAAGAAAGTAGGTACTAGAAAAACGGCCTGCGTCTTGGCTTTCTTTTAACCCGGCTCCTCCTTTAAGAAGTCTTTTAACGGGTCTCTTCAATCATGTTCGGAAGAAGTAAGTTTTCCAGTATTTGGCCTCGGATGGACTAGGTTCGGGCTTTGAACCAAGCCGCAGATGGAGGAAAGTTCCAGTATGTCATATAACAGTTCTTTGTAAGAATCGCACAAAGCAAGTAAGTAATAAAGATTTGGATTTAAACCTTTTCCGGCCGAAGTGCAATCACGTTTAAGAATAGGCGAAGTTGAGCTACATGTTCGTTGCATAATACTAGTTGTTTAATGAACAGTGAGATAAATGAAGTACCTTGCTAATGGTTATAACGTCCGTTATCATAATAGGATCTGTTGACGTTAGTGTATTCAAGCCAAGTGCGCTGACCGGTGGGCAACTCTGCCTTAAATTGGTCGTTAGTAATCAAGGTCTTGAAACAGCTCACAGACCCAGGTTATGATTAGCGCTGAATGTCAGCGAGTGATCGGACCATGCTACAAGCTGAGCTCACAACCTAAGATAGCTATTAGTCAATGTTATTCGACAAGAGTGAGCTAATTAATAAAGTAGAGCAAGGAGCCGTCGGATTAATCACACATATGTTAGAAGGAGAGGGGACTGGAGTTTGAGTCCTGCTCTCGCCAGGAGTAATTCAATTATAGCTCAAATAAGCGGCAGCGTTATTAAAAAGGGAACACCTAAGAGAAGTGCTGTGTTTCCCTTAGTCGCGGTAACCATGGTACCGGCAAGCGTAGGCGGTGTTCCGCAGAATAAGGCAATTGTGATCCTTGCGTCAATGTTCAAATACCGAGGCATTAAAGAGTTCGTTAAATTTCTTAATCGTCATATGAAAGAAAAAAGACAATCAGGCGTGTTAATCTGATATTTCTTTGTATACGTTATTTCAATCTCCTGCTAATTAGTTGTCTTGAAGAAACAATTATGATTGAATAAGGATTACTAACTTAACCTTTGTAGCATCAGTTTCAAAAGCACAGCGGATATTAATCTTTGAGCAGGTACCGTTATTGACCCATAAAGAGAGGAACTAGGTTTGCGCACAACATTGAGTAAGTGTTTCAGAGCACCGATCTGTCAAGGGGCAAGAAGAGGGTGGCATCAGCGATATGTTGGCTTCGAAGTATTATTTTAAGAAAGCTGAGGCTCCAGGGTGTCAGTTAGGTCGCGTCCAAGAGATATGTCAATATTTCAATAGGTAAATTTACGAGTACTTTTCATATGGCTTCTGATATAAGATGTTAGCTAGTGGTTATGTTCCAGACTAGAAACCCTGGCGTTAACCCAACATCTTTAGTAGTTTAATTTATCAATCGCAATTGAGACTGATATGTATATCAACCAAAGTCTAGACAAACCCAAGTTTAAAATACGTAGCAATCGTAAACTTCAGTAAGAATTACAGATAACAACATATATATAGCCGTGTGTGGGTGTGTGTTTTCTTTTAGGTGTGTACTTCAAGTACGCAGAAACAATAGACTGTTCAAGCCGTTCGTGGTTCTGTTTGAACATATTTTTTAGACCTTCTCAGTTTCCGAAGGTGGCATTTTGTTCATCAGGTTCAGGCACTAAATTTGCTATGAATTAGCTATATATTATTTACAGATGCTTATCAGAATAATGGAAACACCTGAACGACAGTGCAACTTACC
>JAGDQP010039523.1:0-11048 GCA_022664845.1 Lepisma saccharinum | reverse complement strand
TATATTATTTCAATCTAGTGCTCTTTCTGTCTGACGATTTAGCGAGGTCGGTAAGACGCTTGACTTCTAACTGAGCAACCTATGTTCAAATCTAGCTACAGCCATAACTCTTTTTCTCCCAGTATCGAAATCAACACCGTCTGTTCTGTTGATTTAACACACAAAAGTGGTAGTCACGCTGGGACACCGCATTGTGTTGAATTAACAAAACTATTTTTTACTGTGTGTGTTCCGAAAGACGAAAGTTAACTCATTGAGCGAACATTGAATGATCATTGATTTATGTCCTCTTTTCCCAAATATAACCATCCATTTTACACTCTAAGCAGACAAAAACTACCTTTATCTTGTGGTGATGGTATTGTAGGTTAATTTAATTTTCCTCTATTTGTACTGAAATGTATGTTTATGTTAAAAATACCAAGGTTAACAGTTGAGTTTACAAAAATAGCCTACGAGGGCCGTACGACCTGAATCTTTCAATGCAATGCGAAATATTAACTTTTCTGCACAAGTTTTGTTCAACAAACATCATCAATACTTCCTTGAGTGGATCTCATAGGGGTTGTTATTTTTGATTTCACCAAAGTCAACTTTGATAAACATCTCTCTACGCTGACTGTCGAAAACAAAAAATGAACTAATGATTGACTTTACTATTGGATAAACAACAGCTTGCGCGACAGAAGGAACTAATACGACGGTAGGCCAACGACTAGAAGATCCCGGGTTCGAGTCCCGGCAGGGGCATGGGTGTGGGTTTTAATTTATATGGGGCGAATCATGACGGGCCGAAGTCCAATGTTACTAGACTGGCCCATATAAAAATAAAGTTTACCAAAGTTTTACCAACGGGTGGAGGGGATCTAAAAGACTAAACTTACGCGTATGTAATATTTGAACCATTTCCTACTCTATTCTAATGATTTCAAAGTTTCTTTGGTACTAGTTACTTCAAATAGTGTTAACACAATCAAAAGTATGTGACATTCGAAATCCATACTTCTGTCAATTACATAGTTACTGGGAAACATATGGGTTCACTTGTTACTGGTACAACAATGTTCGTTACCTGTTGTTTGAGAAACGTGGCTGGAAACCAAAAAATACACCAAGGAAACGAGTCAATGCTCTACACTTTCCATCCCTCAGCCGTCCATTTGTTTGTTAAATTAAGTTGTCGTCAAGTTTGCGCAATCTTCTTTGCTATCAGAAGTTTAATGGGTCCGGTAAAACAAGATTATGAGTAGTACTTGTACAGTACATAGTAAAAGTGAAAATTACACACTGCAAGAAAGAGAAAACGGTCAAGGTTTGATTTCTTCAACATTCTTCTAATTTCATTTTCTTGTCAACTAAAAGCCAGATAGTTTTAAAAATAACGCGTTTCTGTATACAGCATAAGATAACACGTTTCAATTTTCAGATAATCAAATTAGAATTGGTAGTTTAATAGTATGCGCAGCAGACGAGTAAGAAATGGTAGAAAGGAATCATTCACTGTGTTTTTCGGTTTGTGTCTTTTACCTTCTCCAGAAGAACACTGCTCAGTACACTTGTCCTAGTCAATGCTGTAAGTATTACGAATATCAGTTTCTACAACAGAAGGGCAACAACATATCAAATGCATTTCTTGAAAAGTTTTCGGAACATACAAAGAAACATTTCTCACATTAAATAAACCTGTTAAACATCATTGCCCTAGCATTGCTTCAAACTTGCGCATTTAAAATTTGAATATGTTACGAAAATGTTTAGTTTTCGTTGATTTTATAAACACAGTTTCGAGAATTGCATTTGATTCGTCTTTGCACTGAAATAAATGAGGTTTTGGAATTGGTTCCAAATTCCATAAATGTTTTAAAGTAAAACAAAAGAACCGAAGAGGCACAAAGAGGATTCAAATGAACAATCCTTCAAAGAGAACGAAAGATGAACAATACAAACTATGTTATTCATGCATCCGGATTAGAGAACGTAAAGAATATTCACAGTTCGTTTTTGTTTTAATATTCTGTAATTAGGTGGACGCAAATTCGATGTTGTATAATCTCCAAGTAATCCAATACAGTGCCTCTAATGAAGTTATTTTGGATATTCTGGACTTCCATTCAAAGTCATCCAATGAACACAATATTTAAAACTGAGTTCTAAAGAAAGGTGTAGTGATATGTTCATGGATATATAGTAACTGCACATTGTAATTCCAGTAGGATAAAGCACATCTCCATAATCCAATCGTAAATGAATGTTTTTCATTACAATTCGAATCTATAGTTCTATGCAGTATGACCGCGCAATTGTAGGTCAAAATCTAGAAAACCAATTCCTCCCACAGTCGACGGGTAACAAGTTCCTCTTGTGAAATTTCAAAAATACGATTCCTCCACAAAAACAATAAGCTTGTGTATTTAATCGTCGAGTGACTTGTGGTGATGCAGGGTAATAGGCACCACCTACTAAACTATACAATAGGCTTACTCTTACATTAGCAAATTCCCAACTGAGCAGTCAATATTAACATACAATATTTTTGATGTCTTTATACGAACGTACATATACCGGAAATAACATGAAAAGACCACGATCTGTTCTATTTTTATGTAATAATTATTTGAAATTGTAAAATTAGTCCTATTTGGAGGGAGAAAGTTGCAGTATAGTTCACAAACCATTAAGGAAATAGTATCGAAGTACACAAATGAGGAATTGTGGGAAAGGGCTACATTTAGGTGTATATGATCAAAGTGGCAGTCATCTTGAAATCCATCATTTTAGATGGAGTTTTTTTTTTTCAAATGGGAAGTGGGTCGTGTGACAGGTCAAACAGTATGAGAATGTTCCCAGAAAGTCATTCCAAGGATTAGATTTGACTTACCTCTTACGATGTTGGAGTTATCTTCACTGAAAGATGGCTGCTGTATACTTATGTTCTGTAATATTAACGAAATTTAACGAATGTTTGCAAATTCAGGACTTCTTACTATTTCTAACTTCAAACTTCGCACCACAATATATTATAGTTATGTAGCCATTTTACATCATTCCGTTTTTGTGTACTACGATACTTCATTTCCTTGGTTTGTGAACTGCAAGATTCTAGATGGGGGTCTATTCATACATCTAGCGACAAACTTTCAGTAAAAATAACTCCAACACCGTAAGAGAGAGGTCAAATCTGACACCTGGAATGACTTTCTGGGAACATTTTCGTGTTGTTTCATATGTCACATGACCCACTTCCTATTTGCAAAAATTACCTCCACCCAATATGGGGGATTTCAATATGGCGACTACGTTGATGTAGTCTTTTACCACCATTGAACATTTGTGTACTTCGATACTTCATTTTCTTGACAGTTTATGAACTATAAGGCTCTACTGCGACTTTTGCTCACTCCAAATAGGACTAATATCACAATTTCAAATAATAAGGTCTATTACATAATAATATGGTAGATCGTGGGTCTTTTAATGTTATTTCCAGTATATGTACATTTGGATAAAGACAATATCAGTGGTCAGTTAACAATGTTTCCTTGTTAGAAATAAATTTCGTTAAACCAAATTGGGGCTTCATTGCATATCCAAAAGCATGTGTACGTAGATGTTCAATAATGCGCGTACTTGTCTTTAATGGTAACACTGAAAACAATCATTGAGAGGAGTCCTCCTGTAAAACTGCAGCTTCTGAAGGAATAATAGCAGAAATCTCATTATACAATTCAGGACGACCAGCAAATTATTCATAGATACGTTCAATCATATGAACAAAGTACAAAACTAAATAAAGATGGTCGATTCTGTCAAACGCTTTGTAAACATCCATGAAAACTAACATTTACGGGCCGCTTTGTTCTAGTTCAAACATTGCGTGAAGTCCCTGATACCACTAAATAGACTTGAAATTAATTTATTTCTTCCACGCCCACATTAATCGATTACATAATCCAATGCTCCTGAGTAGTCGCGGGAACAATGTACTGTCGACCTTACAACGGTGAATTGGTCAATGTTGTTCTATCGTAGACAGATACGCAGACTTAGGGACCAGTAATAACATACTTTGTTTCATAGAAAGACTTATTTTATGCTAAACTCGAAATACACTGAAAGTTTGTGCACGAATAGAAGAAATATAAGGTATAAATGTAATGTAAAGAGAAAGTAGTTGGTTATGTTATTGGGCCTGGGGATGAGTTAATAGAGCCTCGTAAAAGAGCAGCGTGTACACATATCTCTTCCAAAAAAGGACCATATTAATTAGAGAGAGAAATTGTCCAGGTGAAACGGGATTATATCATCTCGTGTAAAGTGTCCTAAAAAGAATTGAAATCCGTGCAAACCTGATCACCCTGTACAATAGTACCATACGTTAATGTAAACTGGTAAATATATTTTTTTGGGCGTGTCGACACTTTTCTTTCTTGTTCGATATAAGTAAGACATTGTACATTGAAAAAAGGAATTTTATTTTTCTTCAAAAATGGCCTGGTATTTATGTCGATGTATACATCATGACACTAAACCTGTAAAGTTATATATATAAAATACAGGGTGATTCAAAAGTCTGACACTATATGGCAATTCCGTTATGCATCGCTGTAGAAAGGCTGAGAAAAAAATCATGATAAAACTTAACATGGTGAATTTAAGTATCGTATTTGGGGAGTCAGTGGCGTATCGGAAATACGTGAATTAGGAGTCAACTTGAATTTTTGAAATGAAAACTGGGGTAAGTTTTTATATTTTTTTGAATAATCATTGAAAACAAAACAACTTTTAGAAGAAACATTTTTCGATATTTTGTACAGTTTAGGAGCTAGAATAGTTCCGTTTTACAGGAGCAGTATTGCGTCACCAACGTTGTCCATAGGCAATAACTAAGAAAACCTACTGAGTGTAAAACACTGAAACAAAAATTTTAACAATAAAAGTTCATATGGAGAATTTATCTTTCGTGTTTATGGATTCATTGGTGTATAGGAAATATGTGTAAATAGGGTCAATTTCAAAATTTCAGATCGAAACTGGAGCCAATTATTATTTAGATGGAAATATTACTTAATTCTAAAAAAAAAATCATAGGAACAACACTGTGATCATCGCATCAATTTGGGAGTTACAAATGATTCAGAAGTTCCGCAGCATAGGGAAACTCAATTATTTTAATATAATATAAATGAGTGCTAACTGGGAACTGATTTGTTGGAGGAAAAGTACCTGCTACTTGGAGGAAAAGTACGACCAGGCAGCTACCAAACCATAGGCATCATTTAAATTAGATGAGCGATTTTCTTATAGGAACAGTAGATGCATACGCATTTAGATGAGCATTCCAGGCTCTAATTAATATAAACGGACTTATATGGATGCGCATAGCATTAGCTAGGGCAGTTTGAATAAACTATTACCGAGCTTGACTGTTTTCCTTACCTGAATGTACGTAAACACAAAATTATGCTAAATGATTAAATCTACAAGCAGTGATACGTGGTCATGCAAAGGGTGGTACAATAAATCTTTGCGATATATCATCGCTTTTCCACCTACTGAAACAAAATTAGTCTGGCATATACAATTGCATTCATTTTTTAAAATAAAGGAGGTTTGAGACATAGGTGTCTAAAGCTCGTAAGCAAAGTTGAAATAAATATCAAAAGAAGTAACATTTAAGTCAAAGCATAATCAATCACGAATTTCTGAGTGCTATTTGTCTCACTGCACTAGTACTAAAAGCAAAATTAATTGAGCCTATGTTATAATTCAGGTTCTTTATTACATAATTTCGTAAGAGTTAATTGTCAGAAGTATATAAATATTTAAGCTACAAACAATATTGACACCTCCATATTTAAAATATAGAAAAAGCTGCTGTTCAATTTCTAAAACAAGACAAAATAATTCTTCAAGTAGAGCAGTAGTTGCTTCCACTTATACTACTTATGCTAGAATGCAAGTTTCCTATTTCTGATGTCTTAGTGTTAACATTTGATAGGAAGACTTGCTGAATCTGATTTCGTATGTCGTGGGTTGTAACTTCAAAATGGGAGGGAAGGATAAATGGGAGATTATTAGACCTAACCAGTGCCTCAACCACTAAAGCTGGTGGTTTATCCATCACCTTTTATATTTCGCAGGGATTGTTGAGTGTGGATTGGAGCACGGCATTTCATTCACACCAGCTTCCTGGTTTCTCTGTTAGTAGAGATCTCTTTGTCAGTTTTGCACCATTTTATGTGCCATTCATAATGGACCAATACCCATCAAAACCAGAAGAAACTTAATAGTAGATATTATATTGAATACTTACTGATTTGCCTGCCCGTTGGTGCGGGGTGAATAAATTAAAAACTTTTGGGGGCGCCTTGTAATATTGTCAGTAATTTAAATTTGTATTGTATTTTTGATGCCTTTAGGAAATATGGCTCAGGCCGGATGAATGATAAGAGAATTGGCAGAATGAACAAAGTTGGAGGAAACCGGAAAACCCACGCAAACGGTGTTTGTCCATTACAAAGCCCACATGGCACGAACAGGGATCGAACAGAGGACCCCAAGCACTGTCATTCATTTTTTCTTTGTTCTAAGAAACACAATGCCAAACTTCAAGTTTCTATGTTTAATAATTTTTGTGTTCTCACTTCCACCCTGTCACCCCCCCCCCCCCCGGGGCCACCAAATTGAAAAAAAAAAATACACCCAGTAAAAGATGAAAAAGAACGATTTTAATTCAACCTATCAAGCTTCTAGCTTAAGCGGTTTCCGAGTTGTGCACCCCACCCCCATTTGATCCCTTTGGGGACGCAACCTCTTAATGTAGTAATTTATTCTTCAAAATCCTAAGCAATATGTATCCCAAATTTTGGTGGAATCTATCAAAGGCTATGGAATTGGATATTATTCAAATAAATAAAACAACAGTCTTTCAGTTTCTTTTATTAATCGTTAACGTTTAATTACGATTTTCTTGAATTACTCACGTTTCGGTGTAGTATTTAAATATGTGTTTTCTCACTCAAAACTTGAAAAACAAACATTTTTAAAGAAAAACAAAAGTACCAATCACTGCAGCCGTGCCAATTACTACTTTTTAAGTGCAAATCACTATATATTTACACCTTTGTACACTAAACTGAGTATAAATATTTTCTTTGTGTACATTTCGAGACAAACAGTAAATCTTATTAAACTAGATACTTTGAAGAATGTGTACAGTAGAAGTCATTGCAATATCTATTATAAATTACATTAAATTGAAAATCACTAACTCACCGAATAATCAATGGAACTCATTAACAAATGTGGACAGAGTTCTGAAATTTTGCATACCGTCTTTCCCCAATATACCGAGTTCCACTAAGAACGGATTTTACAAAATCGTTTCCCGTTTGACAGTGCTGCCAACTTATTTTAAAAATACAAATTCTTCGAAATGCTTTTACAACCATTCATGATACCTACACCAAATTTTGCACGAACACTCTCCATCATCTTTGGAAAACGACTGCAGGAATGAACGGTACACCAAGAACAAAAGTTTTCAGTGTTGCAAACAAATAACTTGTTCATTGACTCTCGGAATAATCAACGGAACTCAGTAACTAACGTAGACAAAGCTCAGAAAATTTTCGTACAGTCTTTCCCCATAATATGGAATTTGAATTTATTTTAACACCTTTAGACAACTATGGCTCAGGCCGTATGGATGATGATGGGATGAATTGGTGGAATGAAGAAAGTGGGACGAAACGGGAGCACCCCGAGAAAACCCACGCACACGATGTTTGTCCACCACAAAACTCACATGGCATGAGTAGGAATCGATCCGACGACCCCTAGCACCAGAGGTGAGTGCTCTACCAACTGAGCCACAGTGGCCCTGCGCATAATATGTAGTTCCACTAGAACGCATTTCGCGAAATTCACCACCGTTTGTGAGTTTTGCCAACTTTTTTTTTAAATACTTGCAAATGCATCTTCAACGTCCATCATATCTACACCAAATTTTGTATGAATACTCTTCGGCACCTTCAGAAAAAGACTGTGAAGTGGAACGTTCCACTAAAAACTAAAGTTGCCAAAAAAATCACTGATCCATTAACTCACGGAATAATCAAAGTAACTTAGTAATTCGGACAGAGCCCTGAAATTTTGCATACTTTCTTCGAAAATCATATTGAGTTCCGCTAAAACCGGAATTGACGAAACTCACCCTCTGTTGTCAGTATTGCCAAATTCTTTTGAAAATAAAGTTCTTCCAATTGCTTTCACACCGTTCACCATATCTGCATCAAACGTTGCACAAAGACTATTCGATACCTTTAGAAAATGACTGCGAAGTTAAAGACTTCACCAAAAACTCAAGTTGTGTGTGTTGCCAACTCATTAGTGATTCTAGTAACTAATGTTGACAGAGCTTTTAAATTTTCCATGCGATATTTTCCCATCATAGTTTTACGAAGACTGGATTTCACAAAATTTACTCCCGGTTTTCACTGTTGCCAAGTTTTTAAAAATACAATTCTTCTAAATATTTCTAATACCATTCATCACAAATACACCACATTTTGCACGAATACTGTTCGGCAGCTTTCAAAAACGATTGTGGGGTTGAACGTTCCGCCAAGAACCCAAGTTGTAAATGTTCAGTGCAAATCAAAGTAAACTTAAAGTTCAAAATATGTCCCGAAAAAGTTTCACAATATGTTCCAGGTTTACCACATTTATAGTGCATAAAGTATTCACTTTTCATGAAATTAATATGAACTACACCACATTTCTAGTGCAAAGCATATGAACTTCTGCTGTGCTGATACCTAATTCATGCAAAAAGTGATCTGAAAACGTACTCTAGATAATGCAAACTTCAATAAATATGAATCTAATGTGTGTAAAATTGGTAAGAAGCCAACAAAAAGACACATGGGGCATAGAAAAAAACTCACAATTTTTCAGAAGGTTCACATAATGTTCACATGCGTTCATATAACGTTCATTTTTTGGTAAAGTTTTTGTTGCAAGAGATTTGCAATGTTGCCAACCCATAACTGAATCACTCATTCACGGATTCATCAAAAGAACTCAATAATTTATGTGGATAGAAGCTGTGAAATTTTCCAATGGCCTTTTTCATTCTATCGAGTTCCTCTAAGGAAGGATTTGAAGAAATTCACCCAATTCTCAGCGTTGCCAAGTTTTCAGATGGTTAAATTCTTGCCAAGGCTTGACCTGAGCCAAAGTTGCCAAAAGGTCTTAAATAATTCAAAATTCTTACAAATGATTTTATAACGGATTACCAATAAAAGAGTACGGCTACCCAAAGCTATCGTATTCAGAAGCAGATGTCTCTAACCTCGGATATTTGCAAGAAGTTTCTTACGATGTTCGTAAACTGTATACAAAAAACTTACTGAGAAGGAACTACGTCTTAATGATGGCAAAAGAAAAGTAAATGAAAAAGCAGTCAAAAGCATTAGCTCAGAAGACGGAAATACCAATTTCTTAAATGCCCCTAGCGAAACTAGAAAAAAAGATTTTTGATTAATTTGTTCCTTGCAAAAGTAAGAAGCTTTAGAAAAATAACACTTGCAATCGCTTCCTCTGTGATTGCAGCAACATTACTAATGCATGGGAAAACAGCCCACTCTGAATTTTGTTTACATTCAGATATAAATCATTGCGAAACACCTAACAGCAACATTTCAAAGCTAAGATTTTGCTAGAGTGTAAATTAATTGTATGATATAAAGAAAAAAGGTCGTATGGGCAGTGGAAGCATTTGAAAGAACACAGTGGAAGAAAGGACAGTAATGACAGTGGAAGAAAAAACAGTAATGGGATATAAAAAGCATAAAAACAATAATGGCAGGGATAACAGTTTTACTATCCGGAAACTTTCGATGAACGTTGCCAGTTGTATCAAGAGCAAATTAAGTTGAAAATTGCCTGATTTGCCTGAATTACCTTCATATTTGTGGCAAAACGTAAAATCCTTTAATTAATATTTAGGTGGAGACTAAGCATCAGAAGAATTTGCAAATTTATTATTAAAGGTCGGGAACGGCAAAATTAACTAACAGGAAGAAAACGTCGAATTATCAGACAATTTGTGCAACGCAGTAAATAATATGCAAGCCTCTACAGAACGGATCTATCCAGATATAACAAATAAGTTACTAAGGAAGCATCTTTTCTGGTTAAAAGATCATGCCATAGTAGCAGCAAAAAATTACAGCGCAAATAACATTAATAATATCCTACTAAAAAAAATACTGCAGATCAGATGATATATAAATCAGTACATACAGTTGAACATATGGAAGACACAGTACACTATCCTGTGGCATTTTAAATGTGCAAAGTCCACTAAGTTTGCCTGCACATACATTGAACTAGAAGTATGGGTAGCAATAATGTTTAAAAAATTTAAACCTCTTAAACTTTGCAGGGAAACTAGACAAAGTAAGATCGCTTCACACAAACGTCATCGAAGCAATTGATATTACTGGATGTGGCGATTACAAATCAGTTCTCATACCACGAATTACATTCATTTTATCCGATTATCCTTCTGGGTTTAAGCACCTACAATTTTCCGGAAAACTCTGCTTTGCTTAGACCATACCGGTAAACAAGTCACAAAGACAAACACTGAAAGAAGCTGGGGAAGATCTAAGAAAGGAATGATTTTCGCATGTCCAGTTATACGTTGTAGCCTATGTTGTAGAGTAAGAACTGCTAACAATTTACAAAAAAAATCACTATATGTACGTAGTGATAATCATGATTGTCACTGTACTGCATACTTATTATTAAGATGTAACAAAGTATAACAGCAACAGACATGCTTACAAACGGATGTATTCTACATACAGCATAACATTACCTACAGCAACAACGCATAAAATATGTTTTACTATGGATGCATTATACGTAACAGAGGCGGACTGACAAGGGTGGGAACCCGAGAATTCCCGGGTAGGCCTCGTCAGCCTTCTGTTTTGGAAGCGTAATGTTACATAATAAAGAAAACCACTTAATACGCG
>JAGDQP010039522.1:0-17694 GCA_022664845.1 Lepisma saccharinum | reverse complement strand
ATTGTAGGGCGTTAATAACAATTCAATCAGGTTGTCCTTAATAAACATCCACATTTACGACGTGTAGATTGATGCAAACGCTTTCGTCTTCGCTAGCAATTTTTTTTTGAAAGTATGATGTGAATTCTTCCATAGCTATATAGTGAGCCTCTTGAAATGGGACTTTCAACATTACTGATTATTTTCTAAATTAAATTTTACTTTTTTTTCTGAAATATGATTGCAAAAACATGCCTAATTACACCCATGTATTCTTTAATACCCAGCTTTCGTAATCCAGGCGGTAACGTTGGGGACTTCGGATTGGCAATGCATAGATACGTGGATTTTAGCCTCGCCAGCGACCATCCTGACAGATTTTCCTAGGCTTTCATCTCATAACGCCATTACTGCGATTGTACACGAAGAAAGACCTTGGCTGATGTTTCAGATTCATAGGTGCTTACGAAACAATCTCTCGCCACTGAGTGGGGATGGAAAACTAAAACTATGAAACACAATGGAAGTTTCAGAAGAACATTGAAAACAGGTTTAACATCCAAACGGTTTGCTCCAGTTGATCAGTTACACGAACTTTCTTGTGCTTGCAAAAAAAGGCGATTACTTTGTGTGAAGAGAAGACAACTTGGTATGTTCTCCAATGTGCTAACATTGTAGTGGGGTATCGTGCTTATACTCACCAATTTATTCCGAGGAGGACATAGTTGATCCATAAACATTAGAAATTGTATAGAAAAAATAATATTAATTTCATATCAACATATCATTTTATGTACTCAGTTATCTACTTTATATCTTGTAGTAGATGTTTTCTCATTGTATCTACTTCATTAACAAACTACATGATCAACTGTTTAAGTCTTCGTATAGTAAGTCGCATTGTTTTTGATCAATGAGCAGCCGCGTCGCACGCAGACCATTTTTGCTTTCTCTTCCCCCCTTCCTCAGTGTTAGCATCGTACAAAAATAAATAGAACTGAATATCAGAAGATTAAAAAAAGTAGTTATTAATTTTAAAGGAACATATTAGAAAATATAGAGTAAAAATCACAAGGTCTAAAGTATGAAACCTACTTTTTTCCACATATGTTCTTAAATTTATCCAAAACAATTAGGCTTAACGTAAATATGAAGAGAATCAATATTGTAGCCCATTTAATTACAAACAAAACAACATTTTGAAATTTATTTAATCATTAGTTACAGAGATAATAGCTGTACCGTAAATATTTTCATTTTAAACCATTGAAGCTTCAGGGGCATTTCTGGGGACTTTTGTAAAAATATCACTGGGGGTTATAGTTTATTAATTAGGTAAAATTCAACTTTACCCTAATTATTTGCGATACAAAACCGTTATTGTCTACGCTAAGTGGAAAACGATTCGTTTTAGTGTTATCTATTATAGGTTTCTCAACTACTGTAAAAGACCCAAACCAATCCTATTGTGAACAAAACATTTTGTAAGAGATTAATACAACATTTTGGAAGAGAATACAAAGAAGGAAAATTTGAAAATTACACAAATCTATTAATGTAACATTGTTTCAGGTTTATATTTTAAAATGTTCTCACACCGTTCTTTTACTATTTGCAGGTTTATAAACGAGTACCTAAGAGGAGCTTCGTCAAGTCATAGATGACCACAGTTGTCAGCTGCATTTGGACATAAGAATGAATTTGTGAATGTTCTAGACCGTTATAGAAGCTTGCAGTTCAATTTTACTATCGTCTCCGTTGTATCATTTTCTTAAGCACAAGCATATTTGAATCCTGATAATGTAAGGACAAGAGAGATAAAAATGTATCAATTGAGGGAAGCTATAGTACTGTGTGAACGACTGCATTTACCTGATCCCTTTTCCGTGCTTGTTAAGAAACCCAAAATATTAACAAATGAAGACTCATTCGTAAACAATAAACTTTCGACATTTATTGAAACTGCTCGATCGTATCCCGAGTGTTCAGTAAACTGCTTTCTTCCTGCAAATGGCAACAATTTTAAAAATAATTGTGTACGAGATTGTACCGATGAAACCAACTTGGGAAACTTCCAAACATATTTTCTAAAATCCGAAATGAAGCATGTAATTGGGAATGATGGAAACGCAACAGAGAATAAAAATTTACATTCAAAAATCAATGGGACACTAGCAAAAGACAATGAAGATCCACTGTCCCTTTCTTCAGATACTCCATACGCATGCGAAGATGCATGTCAAACAGCTTATTCAAAATGCAAAGAAGCGAAACTAAGGTACGTTTTATTGTCTTTTTAAACTTTAATTATGTATTTATTACACAGTGATTTTTAGGGTAAAACACTTTCTTTTCCAAGGGCGTCATAGGTATGAAGTGATGGCAAACTTTTACGCAAACATATAAAAAGCTCTCTTCCTTAAAGCAACTAAATTATACTTGAACTTAAAAAATGGCCCATAATATACTCTTTACATACTCTGGTTTCAATTTTTTATAATGTTGTAAACACACTTGTGAGCCTCTGACGAAGGGCTCTACAGTTGTTAAAATTTCCTCTGAGCGATGGGTTCCCCACGTTGTAAACGCTGGAATACGAGAACATGAAGCAAACGTGGTGCATTTTCGGAAAATGTTTTAACGTCTTAAACGAGCTGGCGAAATTCTGAGGACAGATCATACAGCTTTTGTTAAGGTGACTTGCGAGTCCCTCCGTTCAATAAATCCCGGCAAAATTTGTAAACAAGAATCATTCGCACAAAAAGCGAACGTGCTTACCTCTCGGCTGCTCCGAGGTCATCTTGATTTAGAAAACGCATGAAGGTAAAGAGTAACTATATACCGGTATACTGTGAAAGGCATTCAGCAGTCACTTTCAAATAAACACGCTCTACTCTCATATGTGAAGCATAGCGACAAACATTGCTACCCAGTGGTGAGTTACAAATAGAAAGCAAAATTATGGTATAGTGATTCATGTTGTTGACTGATTTTTAGTTAAGACGTTGTGCAAGTGAAACAAATCGCAACATATTGTGCTGTAGAATGCTGCCACTTATAGATTCGTAGTGACGGTAAAAACAAAATAAAAAAAAACGAGTGATGCAGGCAGCTACATAGAAAACCTAGAGTTTTGTTAAAATTTTAGTTTAGGTTTTCACTGACATTGTGGTTCCTTGTAGACATTCATGACACGTTCATTCACTTGAAAGATTTTGAGTCATTTGCATGTGTTTTATGTGTGAACAAAAACTTGTGCTCCATTGTATTTTATCTTGTTGAAACATCAAGTTTATATATTTTCAACAGAAATGGGAAACATATTATATATACCATTGTACCAATTAATCACATTGTTTCTGGGCATTGTGCATTTGGATTGTGTATGAATGTATTTTATCTTTTGTAACATTATCTGTTGATATTTATTCCTGTTCCAGTTATTTCTGCAAATTTCGCTCATTAAATAACTTACGCCATATATTAAAGATTAGGTCCTCCAGGTTTTTTTTTCTCAGCTAACAGAAAATTGAGACATAAATTCAAAAAAAAACTTACGAGAGTGTGAAAAGCGTCTACGAATATTGTTCTGGCAAATGTGGAAAATAAATAAAATTGGAAATATTGAACCAAAATCTTGTTATGTAATATGTGTGGCTGCTCTGGAAAACACATTTTTTAACAAATGTTAACATTCATTTTTTTCTTAATCATCTTGAAAAGTTGAGTAAACTCAGTCGTTACTATACATGTTAAAAGTTTCTAATCTCATAAGGGGCTGAGTGAAATGCAGGTCACTCAGTCTATAGTCAGATATCTTGCCGATGTGATCATGGCTTTACTTACGACTTTCCATCAAAATACGACTGTTGTGTCTTAGCAGAAACGCAGTACCCTAAAGAGGGAAATACAAATATTTATAAATAGCAAGAAATAATGGCAATAATATACATCTAACGTTAGAATAATATACTAACTTCATTGCAGTTAAACCAACGAAAGGAATGGAAAACCGGAAGAAAGTTATTATAAAGGTTCAGTTTTGTTTGTGCAAGCATTAGCCCAGTCAATATAGGTCCAAACCCGAAAAAAATATAACATTTTTTTAATTATCAGGATATCTTATTTTAGTATCCTGTATCATAACCCAAAAGTCGCAATCGTCCGACGATTGTGGTATCCAATAGAGCCTCTCAAATCAAAATGGCTGCTTCTGCCGGTTTTATTTTAGTGTTATCTTAGTTTCACCTTGTTACAGAAAGCTCATAACCACAGACACTGATCAGATACGTTTTCAGTGAATTTCTTTGCGGAAACGGCACGTTAGTCACTAGCAAACTAATCTGATATAAAATATGCCGCCACAAAATCCGATGGTATGCTATTTCCAATTATTTTCGTATTTATTGATACAAAAACTCATTATAGGGTTATATCGCCATTCGCATACTCACGTTTTGCAGTATCCAAGAATTTACAATAATATTTTTAAAACATCAACCATTTTTTTAAATTATAGTGCAAAATAATAGAGAATGATTAATTGTAAACTAGATACAACTACTTCTACTGTAAACTACAAAGATATATACGAGCTATACAATCTTTCTCTTTTCACTCATGAGCATTTATTTTAATACATTTATCTACTTGGCTATTTCCATAATAAGTGCTTGTACAGTTACTACATATGTCAATGCTCCACCACGACAACGAGTGGAATTCGAACGGTGAAAGCCTTGCACGAATAGGCAATTTGATCCAAATAAATTATTGTGCAACTTGGTCAAGAAGAAAGATAAGGTACAGGTGGTACTTGATTCTGTGTTAACCCAGAGACTGCACACAGGAACAAAAGGTTATTGAGAACACTTCCAAGGTTGTGTTGCTGCTGTCCAATATCATATTCTTCTTCTGCTGTTTTATCTTTCCTAGACTTACGAAGATTCAAATTTACATTAGAGGGCGAGTGCAAGAAGAACTAAATTGTCAGTTTCCGCAATGGCTCCTACGCTGTTTTCTGCTGTGCATTTCTGGATAGCTGTGCAGAACCGGATTTACAATTATGCCCATACCTAGGTGCACAACTTTAACAGGGGAGCACTTTAAACGAAAAATAAAATTGCTCTTTGCAATGTGAGACAGGAAAATAGGTAGCAAAACACATTACAGGGGAGCGCAAACAACATCACATGGTCAACTACATAACTGACTTTAGGTAATTTAAAGTTAGGCTAATTTACGTTTGAAGTGTAAAAGAAACTTAAATTAATTAAATAGGAATATAATTTATCCTATTTTTGTACACACCAATAATCATTTTAGTCAATGCTGCACATACAGTATACATTAAATACAAAACGGAAATTCTGCTAGAATTCAGCGTAATACTTCAAGGAGCGGAAAGAGGAACAACTCTTTTAGAGCGGATATTCATCGAAGAAAAGATGAGGAATTTCCCTAATTCTGATATTCCATTTATTGAATTTTAATAGGACACGCCGAAAGTGTTTTCCTCCCAAAGCCCACATTACATGAGAAGGGATCGAACCGACAATCTCCAGCACCATAGGTGAGCACTATATCTTTTAGCCATCGCGGCCCGTATTTATTCGTTATTAACATATTCAAAAAGTTCCATAGACATGTCTTACATAGTAGGTGTTTATTTCATTGTTCAATTTCGCTAGGTCAGACCTCTACCGCAAGGTGTGTTCAAGGTTAAAATTCGACCGCGAGGTTCAGGTTGAGTGAGGTCGAGATCGAAGTCCCTTCGCGAGATCAAGGTGCAAGTTCCGCCGCGAGGTAAGGGTTGAGTGAGGTCGAGATCCAAGTATTGTTGCGAGGTCGAGGTTGAGTGAGGTCGGGTCCAAATGTACACCTATCCTGTAGGGGTAGAATCATAAATTTATAATTACCAATAATAATAATTATTATTACCTATGCTTATTTCAAGCGTTTGTGGGGATACAACAGATGAGCAGAATGTGTTGGAAGTGGATGAACATATTTTTCGAGCAAGAAAATAACAGATCTTTGCACAAAAAAGCACAACTGCAATGAGAAACAATCAAGCATTGACATACATTTCACAGTACTGCCTTTATCTCCCTTTTCCCTCAGATTCAAGCTTATAATACGCTCTCCACCTCCCCCATTTCCTTCTCCCTCCGTTCTTCTTCGACATTGAAGTATTCACGTTTTCTCTCCTGTTGCTCTTAATCTCTTCCCTTCCTTTTACTCCCGCTTGAGAAGTAAAATAGTGAGCAAAAATTTAATCATTTTTAACATTAATTGCTATTTAAAAAACAGCAAATAGCTAGATGGCACGCAGATATAATTTCTCTTTGACGAGGGAAAACCGCATCTCTATTCGTGTAAAACTAGTTCAGTGATGTATGTAGTAGTTTTTAACATGGGGAAGATAGGACTTTCAAGAAACGTAGACGTTAGCCTTAATATACTGAAAAGTAGGCATATCCAGTTCAACATAATCATTACTAGTGACTTGAAGTTTCTCCTTTTCAGATATTTGATATTTAATAACAGCTTTAATAACGTTTGCTAATCTCCACTTTCAATAGGCTGTTCTTTGGACGCAGTATATCATAATTAAGATGAACTGAACTGGAAGAGTTAACACTTTGTAATCCACCAACAGGTGCACAGTAACTCTGACAAAGAGCTTTAAAGAACCTAATTCTTATGTTACCTGACTTTCCAAGTCGTAGAAAATAATCAAGAACCGTAATACAGACATTAGAACGTGTAAACCTTATCGGGAGATTTTATGCGGCTGGTAACAAACAGATAAATTATAAAGGGAACCAATAAAGTTTTGTCGCTTTTTGTGGAGTTCTGTGTTCAATTGACCCTCACACCGTGAGTTGAATGCGAATGGAGATCAGGCGAAAGTCAGTTGTTGGTGTGGGTATAGCCAACATACTACCTGGTTGTGTAAGTTCAGTTACACCGTGAACGTGCGGAAGGACAGAGTGAACAAGCGACCTTCACAGAGCGTCATAAGGGCCTGTATGCTGTACGAGTCAAACTGGGGTCAAACGCAGCTGCAGCGGGGCGAAAGATATTCCAGGTCTTTGGCGAGGGTGTCGTGACTACGCGGACAGTGCAGCGGTGGTTTACCAAGTTTAAGGACGGTGACGAAACACTCGAAGACGCACCACGTGCAGAAAGACCAACACAGGTACCAAATGAAGATCTTCACGCAGCAATTGATGCGAACAGTCGCCAAACATGTGAGGAACTAGGACTACAATTCAGTGTGAGTGGAGAAACTATTCGACAGCACCTGCATCAACTTGGGAAGCACTACAAGTTGGGTTCGTGGGTCCCACATGATTTGACTCCGGGCCTGAAGGTAACGCGAGCAGACACCTGTGTTTCTTTGCTGTCTCGTCTGAGGAAGGAGCCATTTGTCTAGGTAGCTATATTCAATCTGGTGTTCCCTGATAAGCGTAACCATTCACATTAACGTTTTTCTTCCGTTTGCAACTCGAGTCTACAAATTCCTTTTTAATTTAAGCAGCTGCTTAACAATCCCCACGAGGTGGATCGACTGCATAAATCAGAATATCCATGTCCGAGAAACAAAACTTGCTTCCAGTTGAAGTTAGAGAATTAAACACTAGGATAACTGGGATCTCACATGTATACCTACATACAACAAATGTATTATTGTATCCAAAAATTGTCAAAAATTATGTCATATTTTGATATAGTAGAAATTGTTTTCCGTCAATTATAAAATAAATTTACTTTTTATTTGTAATCAATACTCACTGTTCTTTATAGAAATGTATTTATTTGAACATTATTATTTTATATATTTCGGATAGAATTACTTTATACATGCATTTTGTATAACATCGTTAAACTAAATAATGTGTGTCGATTTCAGGAATACGATATATTGTTCTTCATCTATTCAAAATGAAGTTTTAATCAAAGAAGCCAGGAAAAATCCGAAGATGTCGGAAAGTCATCACGTACCAGAAACAGCATCTCATTTTATTGAAGAACTTCCTATGAATTCTCAGATGAAAACTATTTCTAGAACTTTGAGTCAATTAAGTACTATCCACGATAGAGAAATCGAACACGGAGAAATAAACACTTTGAGAGAAAACAGTTCTTCACACACTATGAAATCAGGCAAAGCCAAAGTTGTGGATAAGCGATTATTTAAGTACCGGGAATGTGGTTTCTCATACAGTAAGAGAAGCGGACTGTATCAACATTTTCAAGGAGACTTCTTCCAATGCGAGTGTTGTCCCAAATCATTTTTATACAAGCATTTATATCTTCGTCATTTGAAAATTCACAATGAGGGGCGTCAGTTTACTTGCAACGATTGTGGAAAGATGTACTTTCAAAAAGCTTCTCTACTTCAACATTTGAAATGTATGCACCTGATGGAAAAGACCTTCGAATGTGAAAATTGTGGAATGAATTTCTTTAATAAATCTAGGCTTTCTTATCATATACAAAGTCATACACGCATTCGTGCTTTCAAATGTAATGATTGCGGAAAGTCATTCACTAATAAAACAAACCTCTCTAAACACTCTGTAGTCCACACCAAAGAACGACGATTCCACTGTGAAACTTGTGGAGGTTCTTTCACAGAGAAAGGGAGTTTGATCCGACACAAGGTACTACACTCAGGAAAGAAATCTTTTAGGTGTAATGAATGTGGATGGTCTTTTGCTGCAAGAGGTAATCTACAAACACACATAAAAAATAAACACACCAACAAGCAATATTATCCTTGTGGCGAATGCGGGAAGTTGCTTGCAGGAAAGTTTGGACTGAAGGCCCATCTAAAGACTCACTCTAGAGAGAAAACATACAGTTGCGGAGAATGCGGTAAGAAATTCTTACTGAGGGAATCATTAGTAAATCACATAAAACGCCATTTGAGGGAGGAAATATTCATTTGTAATGATTGTGGTAAAGTATTCAATGAGAAAGGTCACCTTGCTGTGCATACAAGAGTTCACACAAAGCATCGCCCGTATAAATGTAGGTTTTGTCCCAGAAATTTTACGCAGTCATCCTCTGCTCGTGGTCATGAAAGAAGAACTCACATAGCTGAAAGAAAATTCTGCTGTGGTATTTGTGACAGGAAATTCACTGATAAAGGGGATCTGAATAAACACAAGAAAATCCACTCCGGAAAAAAGTTCCAGTGCTACGAATGTGGAAGAGATTTTATAGCGAAGGACTATTTAAGGCAGCACATGAAAATTCACAAAAGAATAAAAATATGAAAGGCGTGGATTGTTGTTCCTCGTAAAATGTGACTTACTAGCTAATTCTAAAGCTAAACATTAGTAATGAACATAACCTAATTTAACATTGACCATTCCTTGATTGGTTTCTTTTGATGGATTAATAAGTTGAATGCAATTTGTTTCAAAGTGTGATCCAATTGGACTTCTGGGGCTCAGGCCGGGATAGGGTGGGGAAATGATGATGAAAGAAAGATGGTCATAGTCTACTTTGTAGGTATCATTTCTACATTTGCCTGGCGTGACTGAGGAAAGACTTGGAAATAACTCAGAATGGTGGGTCGCTTGGATCGACCCCAGGACCTCCCGAATGCTAGACCTACGCTACCACTGAGAAACAACCGCTCGGTGATGAATTTATAGAAAATGATGTTTGCTATTAAAGTTGAAAATTGGCGGGAAAAAATGTTTTATTGTCGTGTAAAGTGCAATACTAGTAAATATGAATTATCGATGTTAAAACAAATATTAGTTTCTTGTTAGAAAAATAATTATGCGTAGTGTATTCCCGAATTTAAACTCTCAGGAAGCGACTTATCTGGCATATCCTAGCTACTGGTTCCGGAAATATAGAAACTGCGGAATTACTTGATACCTCATCTTACTCAGCTTCTGTTTTGTAATATTTGCCACGTGAAGTTTAATATTGTCTCCGAGAAGCAAGTAACTCTTTGTATTAGCAGAGGATAATTGCTTCTTATATTTGCGGTGACAATTGCATCTATTGGCAATGTGAATTTCTACATTGTACGCGACAGCTGTAGTGGTTTCTCTAAGATGAAACACCGTTTAGAAGCAGCTGCGTATCCTGTCCATATACAAATAACTAAATGTTTTGTCGCGTCAGCTTTAGTTTTAAAGTTTCACCAACGCCCAATGGCTAACGACGTCTCTTGTGATCAACTTATCATCATATACAACAACTCATCGAAAATCATTGGAAAAATCTCTGAGGCCGCCCATACTCTCAAGTTTATCCTTAGTCATACCATATGATACGGATTTGGCGATTCCAAAATATGGCTTGTGCGACTCTATCCTGGCCTGAATCAGAATCGCTTGAAAGCAATAAAAAAACATAACAATACGATCGAGTAGGAGCTTATTGTAGTGACAAAGCAACAGGTTATTCTGGATGTCCATCCGCTTTTATTTGTGATGCTGCATCAGTTCATGCGGTACCCATCCTATGGACGGACGGATGTGGTTGAACGCGGAAAAGCAGGACAACATCCTGACTCTGGTGTTTAATTTCCCTCCATATGTGTCTTAAGGCGTCCTGATTTACCCTTGACTTGCGTCCTCTAACTTGCTTTCCCTGGGAAGACGACCATTTTATTTCAAACAACAAACGTATTGTCCCTTCTGTATTTGGGTTTGCACACCATATCCTTATCACGTTAGACTATGTTTTTTTTTTTTGCCGTATGCCAGTTTCCTCTCATGCGAAAACAAATTTTCCATAAATTACGCCTTCCCAGTATGTTACTTGTCTTTTAACACCTATAAATACGTTTCAAATTTTATAAAACCTGACTACTGCTGTAATCTGCAACAGTTATCAAGGTTCATCGGTCCCGTACAATACGAAGCAGCGGAGGGTAAATATGGGTACAATGCATTTCGGTCGTATTTTCCAAAATTCTGCTAGTTTGCCCTCCTTTAAGCGACACATCAAATCCAATTTACTTGCACAGCTTAAAACACAATAATCCAAATTTACTATTTTTCTTGTTGATGGACGCTCTGAGTCGTATACGCGTAAAGCCCATAAGCAAATTGAAATACTTAATGATAGTCCTATTTACGCACATATAGGGAATGGGTCAACATATTTTATATTGTTATTTTTCATGTAACTAGTAGTATGTAGTTCACTTGTAACCAATAATGATAAGTCCAATAATGACCTTCCAGTCATTATGAATTTAAAAGTTTGATACTGATATTATGAGTAAAGTATGCCACTCTCTGAGTGTAGAATTATCTCCCTTGGGAAGGACGGTTTTGTTCTGTAATAACAAAATAAATTATCAAGTATTCTATACTAGAATTTGTGTACTTATTACTAATATTTATGCTTTTAAAAATCTTAGTCTTGAGTTATCATCTTTTTATTCTGGTATCTTAATATATTAAAATGTAATAATAGCATTCTTACATTATTTTTCACATATAATGTTTCCATCAATATTATTGAAATTCTATGTGTTGATTAAACAGTGTATGTAACTAAATATTATGTATGGATCCATTAATAAAGAATTAGGAGGAGCATTTTTATTTTGTAATTTAGTAATGTAACTCAAATTAATTTTACAAAATACTCGATTCTTACTTGAAGTACGTCCCATTTCAAAGTATCAGAATGATCTATATATATATATATATATATATATATATATATTCTTGACTTTAGGTTCTCTCTGAGAGGGATACAAAGTTTTAGGGATTTGTTGCTCATTGGAAGGAAATTCACTAGTTTTAAGCAAAAGCTTTACTTAAATAAGATATAGCGAAATAACACGTAATTTTAGGATCATGGATCAAGGGTTACGATATAAAGATATGTGCTTTTTTTATTCCACTCCACTTACCACACAAGCGATGTTCCAACTGTCAAGCCAACCAGCGAAGAATCAGAGTTCTCGATCGAACCTCAGTCTCTTAGATGCGAGGAAACATCGTAGTCCTGATTTAAAACCAATACATGGCCCGAGTAGCACTGACTTCAAGAATATAATTAATGATTTCGAGAGCGAATATTGGGCGATGTTTGGAGAATCAAGACCAGCAACCGAATGTTCTTGAGAGCTCCCTCCAATCCTTCATGACCTCCTCACTTTCCATCTGCCTGACGACACCAAACACTTCGTACGGGTTCTTTCCATTCCAAAAACTGCAGAATTGTCAATATATCATTCACTCATATGCGGAAGAGTTTCTTCATACAAGATAAAGCAGACATAAAGAATTCTAACAATATGAAATACGACTAACTTGCACAAATTGAAATGATTAAACAAGGAGGCGATAACTGGAAGGAGCGAAGATTTGAGAAAGAGGCTGGCTTGGCTGTAAAATACCAAAGTCGAAATGAAATACTGTGCCACCCAACCTTCCTAAAATCCATATTATCAATATACCCCTTCTTCAAAGCCATTAGCGGCACGATAAAGTCGGGCATTTGAATGAGGGGTTTGTAAACCCACGATCCAATATCCTAGAAAAAAGGAAGAATATTTACAAATATTAAATACAAATTAAATGCTGTAACCATTTTAAAAAATGAATAAAAATATGTTGAATTTGCTCAAAAACTTCCAGAATGTTATCCAGTTTCCAGATGAGGGTAATCACAATCTTCCAAAACCACAAATGAGAATAAATATGATCACTTATTGCCAAAATTTACACACGAAATATAAAAGCTAATCAAAATTATGATGTCACCAGAACCAAGAGAGAAATAAAAAACAACGTATCACTAAGCACCAAACCTTTACGTAAAGAAATAAAGGTCGTTGCATCACAAGGACGTCCAATAACTAATATCATTTAAGACGTCCGTGAAATTTTTGAACACTATCACTATGAGAAAGGTCGATCCTAGATTAGGCATCACTGACGATGTTTACTCAAAATATATTGCATCTAAATAGACGTCCAGCACATCACTGCACCACAGCATCATTTAAGATGTCTCTTATCAACTCATCATGAAGAATTCTGTAAAAGTACTGGAACCATTAGGCATAAAAACTTCCACAATACATGGGACTTCCAAGTGAAACTTCACACGGTCAAATAGCAAACTCATGTTCGGCTCTTCCACAAATGAGGTTCGTTGATTTGGATAGAATGGCATGGAATGGAGCACATTGGTGTATGATCTTATAAAAAAACACATGATACATTATAAATGGTCATAAGGTGTCATTTCAAGAAAGCTAGGTGGAGTGTAAGAATGAATGGGGGGTTGGAGCAGAAATAAGGGTAGAGGACTGCAGACAAGAGGAAAGAGATATCAGGAAAAGGTCAACAAAGAATACATTTGCGGAGAATAACTTATCCATAGATAATTGATATGGCTTGTTCGAGGTCAGGGGGACGGAGGAGACTAATCTCTTCAGAGTAGTCCATTGGCATCTAAGTGACTTTGGTTGGTCACCTGAGTGGTCTCTTTTCGCTGAGTCTCGCCCAAGTCACATCAAAATATCTATGGAAAACTTTAACTCTACGATCTTTAACAAAATTTGAAAATTAAAACATGAATTCGAATTCAAAAATCGAAACTTCTAAATATTAGAATTCCAATATATAAAAAAATTAAAATCCTCAAATTCAAATATCAAAATTCAGGATAACTAAAATCGAGAAAAATTGGAATCGCATAATTCGAACATAAAAACTAAATACAAGAAAACCCCGGTAAACAACTACGTGAAACACTACAGTTGTTTATCCAACACAAAGCAAAAACAAACGATTGGGATACTAAATGAACGATGGGATAATTTTGGAAAACTTGCAGATAATCCGACATCGTCAAAAATTCAACTATGAAAATGTCAACAAAAATTACGAAATTTGTGACAAATCAAAACGTAGTTGAGCCTTAAACAAAGAAAAGAGTGTCTGGCCACACGAAACAATAAAAACGAAAGTATCTGTCTATATTAGGGGTGTTCAGAAGTCTGAAGTCCATTTCGGAATTACTTGGACTCCAGAATTTTCCGGAATTCCTAAATACTGACTTCCCGGAATTCCGACTTTGCGAAATTCCGAAATTTCGGATTTGCCGGTGCCCAATGTTAAACCGACACAATACTGGCTCATGGTTTCGTCGGTTCAATCTTTGTTCGTACCATGCAGGTTTTGTCGTAGACAAACACTGCATGTGTGTTTTTTTATCGTCTTATCCTGTCCCTCCTACTTTCTCCATTCCAAAAATCATGCCATCATCATCCTTCCGACCCGAGTCTTTAGGTTAAAAACCTTACAAAGCTCTAAATTCAAATTCAGAAATTGGAATACCGTAATTCCTACTTTACGGATTCTGATTGCCGCAGTAGCTCAGAGGTAACGCGCTCATCTCTGGCGCTTGGTGTCGTCATTTCGATACCTGCTAGTGCTATATGGGTTTTCTCGGTGTTCTCCTCTTTCCTTCTACTTTCTCCATTCCACCAATCATCATTCATCCGGACTGAAGCGAATTTTCCTAATGGTTTTAGGCTAATGGTCTTAAAAAATAAATTTAAATTTATAATTTGGAATTGCGACTTAACGGAATTACGACTTTCCGGATTTCCTGAATTTCGAACGGCCCTAATTCTCATAATTTTTCGAAATGTATAAAAAATATTTACAAATACAGGTAGTTTGTGCACGTACAAGATAAATGAATTCTTCGATAGTTAATTAAAGTAATATATAGCTATGAGTTCTAGGTTCACGAGGAATAGGAATTAATGTTATCGTATCATCATCCAGACCTTGCAGTGTGCAATGCTTCCGTTATCTTCGAACGATTTTCTCTACTGGTAAATCATTGGAAAGGAATAATTTTCCTGGATTCTGAAATATTATGTGATTTGGAAAACGTTTATAAACTTTTAAATTTCTTTCTGGCACATACCAGGTTTCTATGGCAAATTGATATTATATAGGATTAGGGCACCGCTCGTCAGACATATAACAGTGGCCTGCCATTTTCACATAAATATCATTAATACAAGATTTGATATACAGAAATGTGTACGAAAAGTTAACTCTAGTTTTCGTACACTTTTAACTTGATATTTAAGCTTTATCAGATATTAAAACTGACATTACATACCGGCAAAGAACTACCTTATAAGGTCACGGTTCCCAAATGTACATCCATTTTGCAACCAAACACGTATGGGGTGAAAGTACATCGATAATAGAGGGACACGTGTCCCGGCATTCGTTCATATAGGCCCACGTAAACGTAGAAAAATATGTTTGTATAGAATAAGAGGGTCTAGTCTGTATCGATATTTTGACCTATGGGAAAAACACGTCATGTTGCCAAGGTGAAAGTAATTTAAAATAAGCTGATACGTATCCCGGCATTATTTCTATAAGAGTTCGGTCGCCTGCAAGGAAGCGAAGAATTTAGGAATGGTGAATTCCTGGACACTTACGCACACTTCTCTGGCTGCACGACCTGTGGGCCGCACCCTATTGGAACGGATATATAAGTATATGGGCGCGATGGTGATGATGCTTCGATATGTAGGCCTACGCATTACGTCCTAGAATGAAAGAACTTGTCTAAAAACCTAACTGGTAATGGCTGATGGGTAGTGGGTGTTTGTCTTCTATTATGCAATTATATTGAAAGAGAAACGCTTATGCGTAAAATAATACATGTTGAATGTATTTCAAATAACTTACCTGCTAAATATTCACAGCTCCAGCTATATATCTTCAGGTGAACGTATATACCACGTTCTTTCTTCGAGCATCCTGGTTGGGGTGCGCCTGTTTTGTGCGACCTGGTGATGTGTGTGCTATATTAATACTCTTCGTACTAAGCTCGCTTTACTTGTGCCACATACCAGTGTAGGCAAGAGCAAACTTCTCGTCTTAGAGCATCCGTTTACAACATAGGATCTACACTGGAATTACGGTTGCCGGAAGAAAACAAGTGAGCATTAGTTGCACACTTTGGAAGGGAAGGTTCATATGCGCACGGACCACCTTACAGCAATCATTCGGTTTTCCTCTTGCAAAAAACAATGTTGGAGCAAATGCCGAAATACGTATCGACTTACTTCCAATTTATTTTCTCCTTGACAACATACTGTGTTTCATATAGATATCAAAATATTGATAATCCCTCTATTCTAGACAATCACATTTTGTTCCACGTTAACGTAGGCCTGTATGGACGAATGCCGGACACTCGTCCCTTTATTTTTTTATGTACTTTTGTCTGCAAAGTATATGTACATTTTGGCGCCGTCTCCTTGTTAGCAACATCTGATGGTGCAAATGGTATTTGGGAGCTAAGAAGAGCGTCTTAATTTTTATAGAGAAACATTGTCGCTTTTTAATAGTTTTAAGACATAAATTGTGAATATTCAGTTTTGACTTTACATCATAAACAATACAAATAGACATAGCCATTAAGTAAACTGCTGTGTCCGACTTTAGGTAGGGGAGAGGGGCACGTTGTAAGGCACAAGCTTTGAACACGTTGTAAGGCAAATAAAATTTTGCTTCCTCACACTCAGAGGATTTGTTCAGAGAGATAAATTACATTTATATGGGAACATACACATCTCGCCGAAGAAAGTGACCTACTTCATTGTCACCTTAAAGCAAGGACAGGAACTGGGAGGCCATCGTTCAAAACAGGCACGTACCCAGAATTTGGCTTTGGGAGGAGTTCAAAGGCTTCCGGGAGGTCCAAGGAGTATCGGGGCATGAATTGTATATCAAATATGTATAATTAAAGTACTTAGTACGTTATAAAGTACTTACTAAAACCAATAAAAACTGTTTCTATTTCATTTTTACTCTGCACAATGACGACAAATATCACTGAACATTTAGGGCAAATTGTTTTTCACTTTAGATTAACTTAAGCAAAGTGTTTGGTTCCACTTATATTTATTCTTCCTGTAATGCTGACTGGATATATCATTACGATTACACGTTTAAAGATTACCCTCTTCACTTTGTTCAGAATTTGAGCCAAGTTCAGAGCTAGAATCATATCTATATCACAATCATGTTTCACGTCACTCCCTTCCTCTTCATCTAACAATTGGTAAACAGTATTATAATCGTCCGCGTGCCTCAGAGCACATGCCACTCACTCAAAATAAACAAATAGAAAAATGTGTGTAAAGTCTGTTGCAGCTGAGAATGCATTTTTGTTGTAATGGCGCTAGTATCACCAAAACATTCGTGTTTACAGGAACAACTCGTTGTCGCAAGCAGCGTTTCCATTGCAGAATTTGATTCGAACACTATATAATGCCTGTATGGAGAAAAGTGTACGGGTAGAACGAGAAACCTGTTGGTTGATTTTCTATTAAAGAAAGGGATGCGTTAGAGACTATTTTACGTATTTAATCGACGTTCATGACGCAACATACGTCTTGGAAGGGTAGTTCCGTTCCGAATCCCGTTCACGCCAATTGAAGAGAGAAAACGAAACATGTAATCACAAAAGAGCTATCAAAGCTCAGTGGTACAGCATTGTCTTAGCATCCGGGAGGTCGTAGGTTCAATCCCAGCGGCCTACCATGCTCACTGAACTCAAGCCGTGAATTTCTAGGCAAATGCCGGGATGGCACCTTCAACTTAGGCTCTGGCTGATATCTTCCTGTATTATTTCCCCTATGCTACCCTAGATGCCTGAATG
>JAGDQP010039521.1:0-15201 GCA_022664845.1 Lepisma saccharinum | reverse complement strand
ACTTACACGCTGGAATGGCGGGTTTCACATAGGCATCGGATTCCTCTGCTGCTGTAACTAAGGCGCGCTAGTCAATGTTTGCAAATAATGCCATAGTTATTTTTCCACAAACTGGCCTGCTTCCACTTCAACTACTATGACCATATGCCTCTTCCAACCAATAATGTGTGCGCTCCTTCAAAACAAGCTCATTTGATTCCTACGAGCATCTTTCCGGACATTTAGCTTTCATTCGTTTCCCATGCGCATGAGCTTTACGTTCTGGGATGTCGTTTCAATTGCTAACTAATAACGTATTCATTTCTTCTTCCAGATATGCTTTGAAATTAGATTTTATGCATATATTTACGTACCTAATTTCTGTGGGTCACGTACTTTTTCAATTAATTCCTTCTTATCTGTGGGCAAGGAAGGTTTCATTATTTTCTTCCCTAGAAGCAAAGGGGGCGTGAAATTCGTTATAGAGATTTGTGTGCAACCAAAGGGGGGAGGTGTTTCGTTATAGAATTTTGTGGGCAAGGAAGATTTCATTATTTTTTTCTACAAACAAAGGGGCAGGGGGGTTGAAATGCAAAAAGCAAATGCAACAGGCGTTTTCATTAATTGGGGGCGGGGATTCGTTATAGAATTCTGTATGAAGAATGTGTTTTGATTAATTAGGGGTGTGTCATGAATAAATTTCGTTATAAATTTAGTAAACCATTCTACTATGCGCATATTTAGGTACACATACAACGTTAAGATTACGTAGCGATACTAACATTGGATCCACCGTTTCTCAACGTTTGTGTGCTACTGAGTTATTTGTCCCGGATACGCGGTCGGAAACTGAGTAGCAATTATGCAGCAACAGGCCCAGTTGACATGAAATTGCTGCTAAACTGCAGCAAAATTACCTTACAACTACTAAGAAAAAAAAACGAGTTTTATAACTTGCAAGAAAATCAGGTCAAAATCGCAGTACAAGAGTATTTCCAATAAGTGAAAATTTAAATTCGTGTGCATTTTGTCTGTGTCTGTATTCTTACGATTCTTGGGAATTTTTACAACTCAATGACAATTCCAAACCAAATTGCAGCAAGCTAACTTGCTATATGGACCGACTGACCCGGTTTGGGAAATATAGTTAACTAGTAATTTTGGCGTCGTATTTTCCGTGCTCTGGGCCAGTCCAGGTCATCCCTGAAAGAAACACTTTTCAAACGTAATTAAATAACTGAAAACTCTACGGGTTACCGAATCTAAATCGGGTCAGATCGAGTCCGAAGCCTAGACCAGGTGGCCCGGTCCAAAATTGACCCGAATGATCCGGTTAACCCGGTGACACGTTTCAGCTCTGATTGATGGGCCTCCATACTCCTTTTAAGTTTAAATGACAACCTTCTAGAAACGTCGTGAGTATTTGTAATAGGGATAATGAATAGATATGATAACAAAGCTCTATGTCTCGGTATTAGTATTATCAAATTTCAGTTCTCAAATATTTCTTTTTCTCAAATGTATTTCTGGTCCGGGGATTCTTTGGCAGATCCGGGATTTTCTAATTCAGTTGTGTTTATCATTTTCTCTTGACGAATCTGACAAAAACAGCGTAAATTCCATATCTTTTTACAGTACCTAAAAACTTGATAGGTACTATACATAATAGCTAATGATTGTTGACATTTTATATCTATAGATGGCACTGGATCTAGCACTGGAACCTTGTAAAAATTACTTATAATGGTAGCCTCGTATGTAATGAGGTTTATTGTAATAGAGAACACAAGAACACGACTCCAAAATTGAATAGCGTTTACTATTTACGCCAGCGTGTGTTGTATCATCATCATTTTTTTTTTTTTCAAAATTCAATTCACCTGAAACGATAACAAGAAAATTAACTGATTTCTGGTCAATGGTATTAACTGTTAGTGTTCTTAGCTTCTCTGATCGGGGTATAGTATCTTCTGATACACTGTTGCCACACTTGGTACAATTGTACCAAATTCAGCCCTTTTTGTTATTCGTCACGCTGGCATTTTCAGACCCTTTTGTAAATAAGTTGGTACAATTCTAGCCAATTCAGCACCATTTAACAATTACTTGTCATGTTTTCAAACGTGTCAGTTTGTTCTAAGACTTTTCCTGAATCTAATGTTACTCATACTGTGTGTTGGACTCATCAAAAATACTGTTGAACATTTATTCTGTGATGTTTCACCGCCTAACACTACAAACTTTGTGTGGAAAATAGGTAATTCGGGCTATGCTGGGGAAAAAGTGCAAACGTGATTCTGAACATATGACGCTAGATGGGTGCATGAAGGAGAAGGAAACAGGGGAATATTTAGCACCCATCACTTCTTGAAACTTTTTGAGAAGAATCGATTGAAGCACACGTATATACTACAGTATCCTTCGTTACAAAACATAGTAGAATGAGCAATGACTGAATGCCTTTTAGTTTCGTGTTATAGAGTCATGTATTATACTGGTGTAGAAAAAATTAAGTTCAGCCTCCTTTGTTTCAATTTGGTACTATTTTTCAGCCCACTCCAAAACTAAGCCTTTGGCAACACTGGTCTGATACCTGTTGACTACATAATGGTATTAATTGATTTATTAGTGCTCTTCACTCTCAAGATTTCATCAAAGAGAAACCTGAAGAATGCAAATATAAATTTAGCAATTAACATAAAGAGAAAACATATTAATTAATAGTTCAAACAATTTTAGCCACCAGTTCTTTGCTCTTAATTGTTTTAATTTCGACTCCCTTGTTTGAAAACCATACTTGGCAGATAAGACTTTCTTTATTTTCATGCTAATTCATCTTAGTTCTTATGGCTAATTTCAATATGATGGTGCATTATTATGTAACATGCATGTAATTTATATTTAACGTCAATAAAAATATATGATGAGGCCAACAGTGATTACAATTGACCACCGCAAAATTTTTCCGGTGTCCTCATTGGCCACCAAAGTTTTAGAGAACTGTTAAAATACTGCTTTTACTTTATGAATCTTAAAGCAGATGCTACACTGCAAAAACTGGCTTTGTTAATTCAATGCTTTTCTGTGTTTTAGGGGGACCACCATGTTTTTTTTTAATGTTAAATCGTACGGTGTTGATTTCGGTGATTCAACATAATGGATTTGTTGATAATGCTGATTCGACATAATGGAGGGTGTCATACTAGCACAACCACTGTGTTGAATCGACGAAATTAACACGTTTGTTGTGTTGATTTAACACAAAAATGTAGTTGTCGCTCTGGGACACTGAAAATCATCTCTATTTTTTGCTCTGTAGATGGTATACGGCGATGGTTCACATAGCGTCTATTCTTGATGTTTAGAATGTGAACCTGTATAATAGTAGATAAAAAATACAAGGTATTCTTTGCTTGAATATTTATGAAAACTGAAGGTTTTCTGATTTTTATTAGTTTGATTTTATTTTTGGCATGAAGGTATACGCTAATGTGTAAGGTTAATCAGAAGGTATACGGTGCATATCTCCGTATACCCTCGACTACAGCTCTACGCATATTCAAACGTTCTTTAGGGGTTCGGCGTATCAGCGTAGGAGCACGAATTGGAGAATCCGTTGCTCTACTCTCAAGCAATGGCCAGCGGTATTGTGATGACGAAAAGTGATGAGTTTCGCGCAGGTAACATGTTAACAAAACTTACAAATTTTCGCATTCATTAGATGCTTGGTTCAAATATCTAACTCGTTAAAGTAGATGAGTAGATGAATAAATTATCAATTTTCTAATATCTGTAGAATTTATAACTCACCTTTTATATTCTACAATTCAATAAAGAATTACTCAACAAAGGTTTATAATTTTTATTTTGAAATATTTTCTTATTTAACACCTATAAATACATTAGTGATTTCTGACAATTAACTTGATTGATCTAATGAAGTGATTTCCACTGTAAGCATAAATCTTCAAAATATATGATAAGGTTTTAAATCGAACATGGAAAAAGGTCAGGATAATTTCAAATGTTCTAAATTTGCAGATTAAATCCAAAGAGCACCCCTACGCAGATTATTACGGTAAGTTCTCTGTGACAAAACAATATAAGGAATACTTCCAAATATTAATGCCTTTCTTTTTATTTTGTACTACAAGCAAAAACACAATGATAATGTTCTGTCACAATATATACCATAGTTTAGATAACATTTGTTTATCTGCTAGGTAGCACGTGATATTATTTCCATCAATTAAATATCTACAAAGAAATGTTAAAGTAAACATTATTGTATACTAACACAATATTCACCAAAAAAAAATTATAACTACATGACCTGTAATTTCAATGATCTTAAAATTTACGATAATTTGTCATGAGTACTGTAAATCAGTGGTTCGTAACCCTCTTTTGAGCCACGGACCTCTTTAAAAATCTAATGAAACTATGGACTCCCCTCCTCTGAGAAAAAAAAATTAACACCTATCCCACCTCAAAGGGTAAACAAAAATATTACGGTTTATTATTTGTTTATTTTTAAAAAGAAAAGACACAGTACTTCGTGATTGTGTGGCCACCTAGTGAGCAAGAGGCATTCACAATTACACTGTCACTATGGTCACATGCACTTGATTCGTGAACCTGTAACAGATTCAGCTCAGAAAAATTGCTCCCGGCGCATGCTAAAAGTAGTTCCAAATGTAATAAATAAGGTACATTTTTTTGTGAATGACATCTGCAAAGCTCAAAGTTGAATAGAGGTAGGCACGTTAGATATTTGCGTTAACTTCGATGTGAAAAGCAATGGAAAGCAAACATATTATTTTCCCAAAGGCACAATACATAGCTCAATGGTTTGTTCCAGGACAAAATATTGCGTAGGTAAACTATTCCCTAATTCGGACCTTCTTGGAGAAATTCTGGGAGAAGTTATCGCGCAAATAAAGAAATCGAATGGAGTAGAACGAAACCCAAATAAAAGAGCGAAGACAAGATTAAAAATCGAAACATGGATCGTCAGGTCAGTGTTGGAAGCAGAGAAGTGGAAAAACCTGAAAGAGAAAATCAAGAAAAACAATATGGGCATAGTAAGATTGTGTGAAGTGATATGGCTAGGAATTGGTGTAATTCGAGATAAAGAATATATAATGTTGAATTCGGGACCGGAAAGAGACAAGGTCGCTTGACCCACCCCCACAAGCACCAAGTTAACGTACCTTGGGAAATAGAAGGAAGGAGTGGAGTAGATGTATTCCTTGAAAACGGTATAAAAGAGAAAATCATGAAAGTAGGATACATCAATGAGTGCAAGATGATGTAAGGACCTGGTTTTAACACAGAAAAAATACCTGTCTACGAATAAACATCCCAAAGAAGAGGCCGAAGTAAATTAGGAATATGTGGAGGAGTTGCTTCAGAGAACAGAATAGCGCATACATCGTGCTGGTGGGTGATTTTAAAGCAGGAGTAGGTGAAGAACAAGATGAAATAAGAAACAGTAGAGAAATAAAGGCTTGGAAGATAAAAACGAAGAGGACAAAAATTAGTTGACTTTTGTTACCAATATTCAAGTGGTGGTGGCAAAAGTTTGCTAGAAACAACACAAAAGAAAAACGCCCAGACAACGAAAGATTTCAGATCGCCTACGTACTAATTCAGGACAAGTTTAGAAGCTGTTTGAAGAATACAACGACTCTTCCTGGAGCTGATATTCACTCTGGCCATAATTTGGTCTCAGTTAACGTAGACATAAAACTGAAAACTTAGGTAGAAGAAATACAGGAATGAGGAAGTTAGCACTGGAGAAGTTTAGAAACGAGGAGATGAACAATGAAGATTTGTGGAAACGTTCGAAGAACGTTACTCAAATTCGGTAGGAATAATTGGGATTTTATAAAGCATTGTTTGCTCGATGAAGGAGAAGTAATAGAATACAATGATGAAAAAAGAAATAAGAAATAATGGGCTACAGAAGAAGTGTTGAAGGAAATAGAAGAAAGTTAAAGCGTATAGATACAGAAGAAGCTAAAATTAGGTACAGGAAGATAAATAATGTACTTCGAGGAGAAATAGATAAAGCCATAAAAAGAAAGAAGACAAAGAAATTCATTGAAATAGACAGAGAAATAGTAAGCTATGATGATAAAAGGTTCAAAATACTAGGGGAAGAATTTGAGAATTTAGTTAGCGAGATGAAAAATGATAAAGCAAAGGATGTGGATCCCATTGAGATTGAATTTATAAAAAGCGTAGGAAAGAGACAAGTAAAAATGCTGTGACTTTACTCCGAAATTTATGATTCAGGAGATTTGCCAAGTGTCTCTTGAGAAACCGTAGGCATTCCGTTGTAGGAGAAGAAGACGAATGCAAAAAGATCTTAAGATTACCACAACAGCAGCTTTATAGCACACTCTGCGAAGATTCTTCTACGAGTATTAAACAGAAGATTATACAGTAGGGTGAATGCAGAAATTGAAAAAAGAAAGGAACAAGGGAAGCTATTAATTTGTTAAGAATAATAGAGGAGAGATACAAAGAGAATGGTAAACAAGTATACGTAGCATTTGTGGATTTGGAAAAGGCAGTCGATCGAATCAACTGAATGGAAAGATCGAAGACTTATAAAGAACTTGTATCTAAATCAGAGAATAAGGGTAAAAGCAGACGATGACGTATCAGACCAAACAGCAATAGATTGAAGAGTAAGACAGGAATGCTGTCTTTCTCGCACGTTATTCAATATGTGCATAATGTTTTTTCTTGTGCCCGTGCATTGAAATGTGCGTAAGGTCATGAATATTTACCATTTAGCTTGACGTCGAGGGTGCATGGTAAGTTTAGTGGAGAATGTGGTCACGTTGAAATGGATGAATGTTTTGAAGTGTTACGGTAATGAAGATAAGCAGCTGTTCTACAGTGATTGGTGTGGAAATGTGATAGTCGAGATTGGTTAGGTATTAGTTTCTGAAAGTCGGATGGATACAATCAATTCAGGTTCTGTTTGTTCCCGTTCAGGTCTGGCTTTGCTGAATGCTTATCTTGGCAGATATTGCGTCTCAATAGCTGTTTCAGGTTAGGACAAGATTTAGCAGAGTGTGAAGAGGTGCAATATCCACATTTGATTTCGTTTGAGTATGTCGCAGTGGTATGTGAATTGAAGAACTGGCATTTTTCACATCGCAACGGAAGTGGATCTGTGAATCCACTTCGTCTTGACATATATATTTGTAGATGTAAGCACAGTTGAGTAACAGATAATTCATGGTTAATTGTCAAAACTTATATGTCGGTACCCTCTTGTTTTACTTCAGCTTTGATTTCTTCATCTATGAGTGATAGTTTGACTGCACGAATAACAACTGATAGTGTTGGTGGTTTAGGTGGTGGTGGTTGTTGCTTCAGAGGTTTTTGGCCGGGTGTGGTGAGTGCTGGGTATGGTCCGAAATTTCATAGCTATGACATTATCTGATTGTGGTGGCGATATTCTGGTCTATTGATTTGATGATACCTTTTTTGTAGGAATGATGCGTTGGATCATATCTCTCGGTTGATACTTCGTGATCTGTTGCACGAGAAGTTTTGGATTCTGATAATTGCTGTCAAAGTGGGTTCGAAAAAAAGAGTGAAGCTTTATTCTTGCGGTGTGAGTTGAAGCTGGAAAGTCTTCTTGATTGTTGATGTCGATCGATGGATGCATTGGTTAACCGTAGTCCAAACAGTAGCTTTCTGCGGAGATAACTCTGCCTGCCCGGAACACATAACTATAGTACAGAGATAACGCAAGATATTGTAATGTTATGTACTCTTCCTTCCTTAAATCCATTCAGATTCCAGAGCACAGAACACCACAAAAAGAATGTTACACATACAGAGGGGCACGAAACTGGTAAAAGCCCATCAATATCATTCTGGATATAATTCAATTATCCCATTATATTTTCCGTTGGATAATGTGAGTTACTTCTGTGGAATATTTTCATTCTTAACTTTAGAGAAATCGAAGGTAAAGTCAGAATAGACTTTCAAGTGGCCTAAGCCCGTCATGAGATTGACCGACCACAGAAATCGTAAGATTTGGTTATTTTCAACAAAAGAAGCACTCCCATTACAGTCAGCGATGATCTTGTTCTAAAAGTCACTACTTCCATAAAATAGCAGTCCTTGGGAAAGAAAAACCACATTTTCTTACCTGATTCATTGTTTGACATCTAATAGGAATCTAAAGTAATCTCGGCATCCTTTTTATTTATATGGAGAGTTTCCTTGAAGTTTTTCCTAAACTATAGGTTAAGTATCCTACCCTTTTGAATATATTCTCCCTATATTTTATTATAAGGAGTACATCAATGAACACTAAAGAAATTAGGCAAAACTGGTTGAGTTTATTGCAAGCTATTGTTTTAAATTTTTTCGAGCAAATCAAATAGTAACATTGAAAAATAAACATAAAATCTGATTCTGCAGATTGAATAATAAGGAAGAAACTTTTTTTTTCACTCGACTAACTGTAATTGAACTTCTGATTTTCACTCATAAAAAAACACAAAATATGCAATTTCGGAAATGAATAAAGTATTATTTTTCAGTAGGATTTTCCTCTCATATCATATGCTGCGTAGAAACTTCGATACATAACTTAACAAAAAACATTTGTATACGCAAGTGAAGCATTGGTAAACATTATTCCCTATTTCTATAAAATTATGAAAGAAAGCACTTTCCAAATGAATGTTGCTAACTAATTCTTCCGGAAAATTTTGGGAATCTTTCAACTGGGTTACTAGCTCTACTAGTTACTACTACTCCCTCTATATAATAAACACACAATACGTGGAAGATTTTCCTTCAACCACTACTGTGCAGGACAAAAGGAATGAGTGACTTACAAAGATTCCCATTTCACACTTTTCACTGCACCGAATTCCTGTAGCAAAATCACTGACATTTTAAAGCTTTCCAAATGCTGACCATAATTATTATACACTTTCATAAACCAACGAAAAACTTAAATGAAAGAACAACGAAGACACTTTGTCGTATAGAAATATCTTCCTACTAAGAGCCATTCGATTCACTTTATACTTACTATGATTAGGATTTCTCTTACACATTTCACTTTCGTGTATCGAACACTTATACCTTTCCACTTCTTTGATTCTATATCAGAATAAACTGACTTCACAATTAATTCCTATGAATTTCACTTAACTTTCCGATCTTTTGTTTGACTTTAAGATTAGACCAACACAGTAACTTACATCGACCATCACTGTATATATTCCGAAATACCAGGGTGAGTCATATGTTCGTAGCGTTGGGTGGACCCGCCCACTCGATGCCGGAAAACCATGTGCAACGTGTAGAACAGGTGAAGGTGGTGGTGGCAGAAAGCGTGTCACGTGTCTGTCTGATCACAGTGCTAACGGTGTATGGGAGGAACTACGCGTTGAATACATAGTTGGCAGGACAATGGCTGAGGAGAACCTTGTGTGTCGTGTGCTTCTGCGCCATTACTGGAAACAGGGGTTGAATGCAGCACCAGCAGTCAAGGAAATTTGTGCCGTAAAAGGTGAAGGTACTGTCCACCCGTCCACAGCTAGAAAGTGGTTTCAACGTTTTCGGTCTGGTAACACCAGTCTCGATGACAAGCACAAGAGTGGACGCCCTGTGACGACGGATATCGATGCCCTCCTGAACTCTGTTGAAGGAAACTCAGGAACCACTACCCGTCAGCTGGCAGATGAAGTCCAGACATCACAAACCAGTGTCGTTCGTCATCTGCATCAACTTGGGTTTCGTTCCAGGCAACCGAGAATGGTTCCCCATGATTTGACTCCCGCTCAAGCTCAACAACGTGTGATCCTGTGTGAAGAACTGCTTCCAAACCCAACTGACGACAAGTTTTGGCGGCAGATCATCACGAATGATGAAAAGTGGATCTTTCTTCGTTTTCCTGACACCGGGAAACAATGGCTTCGACCAGGTAGGTGGGACATTATATGCTGAACAGCTGGAACGAGTATACGACATTGTGCGCCGTCGTTATCCAGCACTGGTGAACCGAAAGCGACTGCTCCTCCAATTTGACAACGCTCCATGCCACAGGTCAAGAAGAGTCCGCCAGCACATTGCGGACATGGATGGTGTGGACATTTTACCCCCCTCCCTACAGTCCCGACCTTGTGCCATCTGATTTTGTTTTGTTCCATGGCACACTTTCTGCGGGGCAGACAATTCTATTCTGTGGATGATGTGACAACTGACAATAATGAGTTCTTTGCTTCAAAGCCTGCAGCCTGGTATCGTCAGGGGCTTGTGTCACTGGTGGAACGTTGGAGAAGGATCATATAGTGTGATGAGATGTACTTCGCCGAATAGGCTTCTGTGGTACAGGGGGAGGCGGGCGCTGCACATTATCCATGAAAACGCTACGAAGATATGACTCACCCTGGTACAACTGGCGCCAGGCCGTTGTCTCTCAAGCCATGCGTACAACCAGGATCGCGTGTTCAGAGTTTCAGCCAATAAGAAATGACTTCCCTCAGAAAAATTCAAAGTTAAGACTCACACATAGAAAAGGGGTATCATAAATCCGCCATTTTCGGGCATTGAGAACCTTTTAAATATAACTAAATTTGAAGGCACGCTACAATATGGACAAGAAAGGTTTACAAAATAAATTACAAATATGTTAAAAGAGCAGCATCGAATTGACAGGCGAAGATGTGTATTGTAGTTAGTTGATTTAATTTAATTATTTGGTTAACTCGATCATGAATACTAGAGAAATAGATGCTGGCACATTCTTTGATTTAAAGTTACAGATCAAGCCTTTCATTCAAATGATACAAGATGTTTTACATAAAATGAATTAGGTTTTCATCGAGAGTCTCTTTGAGAAAGAATTAACCGGAATCTTCAAGAAAAGATACAATAGGCACTAAGAGACATATATCGGTAAATTTGAAAAAATTACAAACCATTCAGAATTTTAGTGAGATTAATGAATAATGGTTGCTTCTCTCTTAAAATTTATCTTCCTACTACTGTATTACTACTGCACTTGTACTGTCGAAAGAGAAGGATAAAGCATAACAATGTCGAATATACTGAAGTTGCTGATTGATATCACGCTGCTTTCTTTCCTTTCAACACTCTTACAAGATTTGAATGAAAAGATATAAACGACAAGTTTTCGAAGAGATAGACATGACCTAAGAACATCTGTTGACATTTCACTTACGTCTGTTTGTTACCAATGTTGCATCCTAAAAATCATTATCTTTTTGCAGCCATTTCTTGGAAAACGTAAGATGCAAAAAAGTGTGTAACAATGAGCGTAACAACAAATCCGCACAGAAACAACAAACGCGCGTAAACTACCGTACTAGTATCTTGTTACGTGCTGGACTAACAATGAACGCAAAGGCAAGAAGCTAGAAACACGAAAGACATCTAGCGCAAAAAGCTTTTGTATCCCAAAAATTAAAAAAAAAAAAAAAAAAAAAAGTGTCTTATACACGAGGAAATACGATAACCAATGCAATAGAACTCGGCAGACTGTTCGGGATATCTTCCGACTATTTGACTTGTCCAGTTCTGGAAAACATATTTTAAGATTTTTCTTCTTCTTTCCTGTTTTCCCTTCAACCATTTCTTCAACAGTGAGAACGCTTATGACGAACTAAATAAACTTGGTTAATTTATATTTAGGAACTATTCAGTGTATTTTCAAATTTAATTGTATTTACGACCTGTAGGCATCCTTTGGTGAAGTCAGGATACGGTAAGGGACAGGGATTTGGCAAGAAAATCGGGCGGAACCTAGTAAGAAAGTACAGTCAAAGAATTAGCCTCATGTGACTGAGGTCAATCCTTGGTCAAGATGGTCGGCTTCTGCGCTCAAACTCAGAATCTTCCGAATGCGAAACTACCGATCTTCCCACTGAGCTACAGCTGCTGAGTGATTCTCTAGTGAAAAAAAAACGAAGCAAGAGACTTAATTTAGGTACCATCTTAGTATTCCCCTGTTGTAACTTATGCAATCCAGATTTTTTTTTCAGTCAGCGTGAGCAGAACTCAAATGTACAGTGCCTCCTCATTACCGATGAGTACAGTCAATAATAATGCAATTTCGAAAGAACTATTTTTATGGAAAATGTGGAAAGAATGGCAAATGGAATTTTTCCGACTTCCCTGAACAACAGAACATGATAGATGGACCATTTCTATTTTTCTTCAATCACTTTTATTCTTTATGGCTAAATCTTTCTCTCCGATATTGTTCAGATGGGAGGAAAGGGAGGGGGGACGAAACACCCAAAATCATTAATTTTATATATTTTTGGTGTTCGTTTTTTCTTCATACGCTTCTTATTTTCTCCTTTCTTTTACCCCCATTTCTCGTTTTCCTGTTCTCCTATGATTTCTTATTTTCCTTTTTACTATCCTCTTTCTCCTCCTTATTCTTTTTTTGATTTTCTCTTTCCTCTTATTTGTGGCAATCAGTATTAGGGAGTTGGAACTCACAAGCTGCACTCAATGGACGTAGCGTGCAACGGGAGTTTTAATCAAGATACTACTACTAGTATTACTACTGCCACTGTATAGTATTCTTATATGTCTTTTGGCCTCCCCACGACATGGGTCCTTGCTATCTCCCGGATTTTATTGTCATCTCTTTTTTGAAAGAAAAAATGTTCAGCAAATTTCCACTGCAAAGAAAAAGGATAGGGAGAAAAATAATAACAAAAAAAAAATGGTAATGGAGGAGAGGACGCTAGAAGGGTAGCTATTTCATTTCTCGGTTGCATGTTAGCCATTCATAAGAACACAGAGAAGAATGCTCAGTATATCGATTCAGAAATAAGACAGAAGAAATCTAAAAAGGCAGCTTGTTTATTATTGTTATTATTCAAGAAAATCGATTCATTTTATGAATGCTGTTTTGTCTTTTTTCTTCAATAATATGTGTGTTTTACTTTTTTGTTTTTTGTTCATGGAATCAGATTTTAAGAGTTAATTTGAAGTAAGATTTGTTGCACTACTTATTATTGGAAAATACGATCAGATAGAAAGTGTACGATTAGGTTCCTAGATTAGGCTGACCTTGTGTAGGGCGAGGGAATGTAAGTTTGAAATTTTGGCAACTTGGTAGTCCCGCACCAATGTACACGCATAAACAGACTACATTAATTACTTCAACTCTATCGAATAATGGATCTCTTTGCCAAACTGTGCAATACTTCGCACTGGTAAGTTTCTTTCAATCCGGGTATACGTCATCATCTTCATCCGATACTCGCTGGTATGGTGCTTCCATATAAGTTTGCCGTTCTTCATTGTGTGATACTCTCAATCTCTCTTTTTCTGGACATTCCATTTTAATTTCTTAATATCTTCACTATTTTGCAAAACCGGGTTAAGTTACTGGTCTCCCACCAGGCGCTTCCCCAGGTGGTGGATAGGGGAATGCCTACCAGATATGGTGGGTACTGGAAGTATTCCGGGGCGGACCAAAACCAGTACTGCTGCCTTGCAGTTAGTAGAGGGATCTACAAAGGCTAGGGGAAGATAACCCCGAACAAAAATATCATGGTGAGGGGAAGCAGCATCACCCTTACCACTCTGAGGCTGAAGATGAATGATATCGGCAAGGTTCAGAGATGCACAGAGGACGACATCTTGAATGTCTACCTTTACTGCGAGGTCGTAGAGCTGACAACTCTACACCGTTAAAACATGTCAAGAAATAGTAACATATGGTTCATGGATTCTTCTGGGGTAAAATATTCCGGAGGTAAACTAGTCCCTCATTCGGATCTCCGGGCGGGGACTGCTTCAGGTGGCTCCAAGAACAGGATTAAGAAAGACCTTAAAATAGGAACGTGGAACGTTCGAACATTATACCAAACGGGCGCTCTTCAGGTGGCGGTACGCGAGACCGAGAAGTACGAGCTAGATATATTAGCGATACAAGAAGTTCGGTGGGAGGGTCAAGATAGCATCACACAGGGCAAGTACACTTTCTACTACGGAGGAACACAGTCTCACGATTTCGGAACAGGATTCCTCATTACGAACAGTATCCTTCAGGCGGTTCAGAATATAGAGTTCGTAAATGAAAGACTATCGTACGTTACGATACGTACTAGATGGAGAAAGACGGTTTTATTAAAGGTCTATGTTCCGACCGAGGTGGCTACTGATAACGATAAAGATATATTCTACGATGAGCTAGAAAGGCTGTTTGATCCCACACATCACCGGACGTCCGTCGGATGTCCAAAATACGTCCCGAATGTCCGAAGAGATCCGGGATATCATGGGACATCCATGGGATGTCCGCTGGACATCCGAAACAGGACGTCCAAATTATATCCATCCCGGATATCCCTCGGACATCCTCTTTATGTCCTACAATGTCCAGTATTTTCCTTCCAGATATAAGTGTGAAGATAGACTCAGTGACGAAAAGAAATAATGTTGGGAAATTGGAGAAAATATGTACTACCTTTACTGGATGTGCTCTCTGAGCATTGTGGTAGAACTAATAATTTGGGAAAATCTGCTATTTAAATTGTCTAAAATACTCATATTTTATTAATTGAGAAAGTTGGTGTTTCATGCGCGTGAGTTTGCTTCACATTCAGAAGGTTCCGAGTTTAAGTCAGAAACTGCATGTCCACCTTGGCTGAGATTTCCCAGTTTTCGGCAGTCCTTCGAAGTACCGTGGTGGTTCTCGATTAATGATGGTGTCGCTTCCCTGTTATTCCTTATTAAAGGTCAATTTCCAGGTGCTAATATAAAAATTCAGATAAATATGTATGGGCTAGAGTTATTTTGGTGTTTTATGAGTATGAAATGCTATTTTTAACTGCAGGCTTGGAAAGATATTTGGCAAGGAACCTGTAAATTTCTTGCGAAACCTGAAATCAATTTGCCTGGGATTTTAGGAAAGTAGCTATCAGAAACGGAATCTGATCGTCATTTGTTGAAACGTTGTTGGTGAATGGGAAATGCGCTTTCATTTGTTTTTGTTTATTCCAGCCGAGGGAGTAGGTTTATATATTTCGTGTAACGTTTTAATTTTAAGAAAAACTGAAGAATTGCAGTGATGATATTAGTTTATAGGAAATTGCTTATATTCACTTGAGTTTCATTTAACTAAATCTGATGGGTCCAAGAGTGATTCGGTTAAACGAAAATTCGGTTAGGCTAGAAACA